>LGRX02001835.1:0-37368 GCA_001247695.2 Cymbomonas tetramitiformis | reverse complement strand
GCGCCAACGCCGTCAGGATGCGGTAGTTTTCGTCATCAAAGTCGACGGTCTCTTCCGCCGGTTGCTTGGGGACTTGGAACTTTTTAATGACGTGCACCAGATGCTTTTGAGAATGCGGCAAATACTGATCCACTCGCACCAATGTGAGCACCGCCTTCATCAGCAAGTTCTCTGAGTAGTTCCAGAGAACCAACCGGTCGTTGTCCTCGTCCGATTTCTCGAGTCCAGCGGGCTGCTGGACCCCGTCCTCGTCCAGCTTGTACATCACCTCAAAACCGTTCTTAGTTGCGAAGGTCGTGTACTTCTTCTCTGGGTCCTCTGCGGGAAGCTGTGCGCAGGGGATCTCAATTTCGTCCTCTTGGTCGTCCTCCACCTCGTCCTCATCCTCGTCCTCATCCTCCCCTTCGCCCTCCTTCTTCGCCTCCTCCTTCTTCTCCGCCGCGCCCCCCTTGTTGAAAATATCAAACAATCCTGGTTTTGTGCCTCGTTTCTCCGCCTCCTCCAGCTTATCCACGAACTGGGTTTGCGTCACCGATTTCAAAAATTGCCACGACGCCAGGTTGCGGTAACACGCCACGTCGTCCGGCGTGTAGTGTTCAAAACAGTTCTCAATGATATCGGGAGTGAGCAACACCTCCGACCCCGTTCCGGACAGGTGACTTTTGTTCCCCGAAATGGGGAAAATCGTTTGCAGCTGCTCGTCCGTCAACAAGCGTTTAAGGATCTTGGCGCAGTGTCGGACCTCTTGTGTGCCGCTGTTGTCAAGGTCTTCCACCGATTGCGCTTTGAAGCCTTCACCAAAGAGTTTTTCGTCAGACATGATTACGTAGGAGTATGGTAAGTGAGAAGAAAGAAGATAAAAAGTTGTGTCCACAGAAAAGTATACTTGCGATAGTGAAAATCAATTCTTAAAGATAGCATATCGCGAGTACCGCGCTAGTACCACACTATTAACGCACTACTCACGCCACTAGTCCGTACTAGTCGCGCGACTAGTGCGAAATCAGATCGCACTAGTGATGTGACTAGTGCGATCTGACTACATGTGACGATTGAAAGGCAATCAAACGCTCGAACGCCTGGAACGTCGCGCCGGTCATTAGTTTTGAAACTTTGAAGCTTAAACATTTGAGAAAGCGCCAAGTCGCTAAAGCGGGAAGGAAGGAAATATGTTATGCTCGTCGTGCTCTGAAGGCGAATCTGAGCTTAGCGCTTCGTCTAATTCTTCTGGTTCAGAAGATTATTACTATGAAACGGTGGAAGACTTTATTTGCAAGACGAAAACCATCAACCCAAGAAAGGCGAAGCGTTCCGAACCGGAAGCAGAATCCAAAACGTCGGGATATGGCGCCCAACAATACTGCGGAAAGCGTGACAAAGATCGGGGATCTGATGGACCCCGCCAACGAATGCAGGTGTGGGAGGCGCTGTCTGTCCCAATTCGAGTATCGTCCCGTGCAGGCGTACTTACGTGAGAAGTCTACGCTAAACGGTCGCCAGTTCAAGGAGAACATCGTCGCGGAGCTCACTCGTGCGCGTAGGTTCAAGCCCGGATCGCAGAAGCTTGAAATAGAGATGTTCGACTCGCTGACGTTCCTGGGCAAGAAAGTCTGCAAGGATGCGTTTCGACGACTGCACTTCATTCCCGAAAGCACATGGTTCAAGTGGCACGCGCACGTGTGTGGGGGCGGCATGCTGGAGAGCACAAGGAAGAGGAATTTGACGCTGTACAACGACCCGACGAACCTGAACTGGACTTATTTCTTGGAGTACGCTGCTCACGAGCTGTTGCCGTTGGCGGAGCCACAACCTCAAAACGGCAAACTCCAAATGAATCCGATCCGACCAGCCGATTGTTATGCCGCATACAAGCTTATGCGTCGCGGCGTTTATCAGGTTAAAATCACGCAGTTTCGCAAGTATCTGCGCGAGTACCTCCGCGCGAAGCATATTACCATGCGCAAGCGGAAGGATTGTGCAGGTAAGTGCACGACATGCGAAATCTTGACGAAGCAGCGCCGTGCTGTAAAGGACTTGGAGGACCTGGAGGACTGGAAGACGCTTAACGACGCGCACCGGAGTGATTATCGAAATGAGAGAGCTCAGTACAATAACACCCGTGCTGATAGTGCCAACCAGTTCGGCATCAGTGACTCGTATTGTTTCGACGGGGCGGCAAACAACAACACCGTTTGTCCGCACTTCCCCGTGAAGGTCAAGGCGATGAGCGACAAAGCTGGAAGTTTCTTCCACCTTCATCTGCAAGCAGTCGTGATGCACGGCACGGTGTTGTGCATGTGTTTACTTATGCCATGGGTTCCTGGCAAAGACGTGAACATGTGCCTCACGACGCTCAATATTCTGCTACGGTATGTGGTGGAGAACACGGAGCGGCACTTTCGGCAAACATGCCACGTGCAAATGGACGGAGGGTCGGAAAACTGGAACCGGCATGTTTTCGCCTTCTTCTGCATCCTGGTTCACCACGGGCTGTACAAAGAGATCTACCTACACCGTCTGCCCGTAGGCCACTCCCACAACGACGTCGATGGCTTTTTCGGGTTGCTGAAGATGCTGTTGTGGGGTAAGACCGCGGATAAAAAAGGCCACTGGTTCATATCTTTGGAACAATGAATTGCCTTTCTCTTTGCCTGGACGATAACAACCATCAACAAGCACACGTACGTCGTCGGCTGCAACTTGGACTTCAAATCGTGGATCGACCCGCACTTGAACGAAGAGTTTGGTGGCCACGCTGGACGAGACCGCAAGGTGCATACTTGGTGCTTTTACGTCGCTCCGGACAAGCTCGTCCGAGCGAAGTACAAGTTTGGTGACAGGTTCAAGGAATGGCTACCAAGTGGCGTGGACGAGGACCCGAACCTTGGGCTGATTATTTGTACCAGTTATCCCGACGTCGACTCCGCCCCGGGCTATATGGACAACCCGGAATGGAAGCGCAAGGGGAAGGGAAACAAGGTATTGGACATGGAGCAAACAACGCGGAGCTGTCTATTGGGACTCCGAGCCGCAACGCCAGATCTGGTGAGCCAACAACGACACGAGGAATTGAAAGCAACCTTCCCCTTGCCTTTGAAGGTGGAGGCCGTGCGAGAGCGACATCCCGAGCGATTACCTCCGAAGTGGGACCTTTCACTGCTGCTGACACGTGCGCATACCCGCGCATCTACAGTCAAATGCGATGGGATCTTGAAGACGCGGTATGCTAAGGCGGAGCAGTTCAATGTATGTTTCGACGGCGTGACGCATAAGAAACAAGTGGTGGAGAAAGAAGTCCTGAAAAATATTGACATCAACGAGGTTGTGGCTTTTATGCGCGAGGCCAAGTATTGTACTGAGCTGATTTCCAGAAGGTAAGACGACCGTTTACCAGCCTAGTGCGATCTCATTTATACCTTATTTATATTTATTTTGTCATTATTGTCCTTCAAGTGTCTAAGCAAAGTCAGGTAGGTTTCTTGTTCTAGCTCCAGATCTTCCTACAACAAGGGCATTTTGCAATATCCGTGCAACTTGCCAAGTAGGCCTGGAAACAAGGGTGATGATACAGCACGTTTTTGCAGTCACATCCTAACCCTGAAACCCACGTTTCCGCAGGGAAAACTATTTCTAAGCAGACGACGCACTTGTTTCCTTCCTCTCTTTCCGAGTTGGTGGTGGTGGCGGCTTGCTCCTGTGTTGCGGGAGTCCTTTGATTCCCGGTAGAAGAAGTCGTCGCTTCGTCTTCAGGTGTCGCTGTTGTGGAGCTTTGCAACCAAGGAAAAACCTGCCGCAAGATTGTAACCTCGTCGTCCGAGTCCGTTGTTCCTGGTGTGTTCGGAACGACGGTAGAAGAGGTCGTTCCTTGTTCTTGATTTTCGCTAAGAAAACCCTCACTCATCCAGGGAAAAACTTCCCTCAGGATTCTAGTCTCGTCGTCGTGAGAGTCCGTCATTGCGGTGTAAGAGTATGCGAAGATAATACGAAGTGTATAGAGAAGTTTCAAACTAGGGTTCGCTTACGCAGGTACGAGGATAAACACTTACACCGAGTGTTATCTGAGCGGAATGCTGAACTGCGGGGTCTTACGACCAAGACCAAGAAGTTGGAACGCCTGATCCAGCTTTTGAAGGCAGAAGATGCTGGTGAAGAAGCTCCCGCAGTTCGTGCAGAGGCAGAAGAAGCTGGTGAAGAAGCTCCCGCAGTTCGTGCAGAGGCAGGTGTGCGTGAAGCAAATGGAAAGAGGAGTCGGAGAGGAGATCCACCTGCTGCTCGCAAGAGGTTTTCAGGCGCACAAAGGCAAAACAGGGCGCGCAGAACTTCACCCGCCTCCGAAGGCGACAGCGATGATACTGATATGGAGATGGATCTTGCCACTCGCAGTCGGAGTCGGCAGGTTGCAGCGCGCAAGAAGAAGCCTGGAAAGCAGCCAAAACAGCAGAAACAGCCCAGCAGCAGTGAGGGCACGGATGATGGCGACGATGAGCACTCCTCCGGTGTTGACGAGAGTCTATATGACCGTGGGATGCGTTTGGCATCGCAGAAGGAACACTTGGCAGCCGACTACCGGTTCGAGGACATGACTGTGGGCAGCTATGCCGTGACCGTTGCAGGCGGGGAAGCCAGCGACAAGTGTTGGTTCAACGTTATGCTCCCGGACGGCGGTAAGTTACTCCCACTCCATTTCGTGGAGGTGGTGGGGCAGCATGCCTCACGGAAGGAGATAACCTGGCAGTTCTGGTTGCCAGCACAGTCACGGAGAACGTTCGAGACGGTAGAACAACTCTGTGAGGCTGGAGCTTTCGTACGGGGTGCCCGCACCCTTCGCATGAAGTCTACATTTGACGTGAACGAGGTGTTGACATGCTGGGATGAGACCGCAAAATCTGGTGTTCAAGGCGGAATTCCAGGTTGTGAGGAGAAAGCTGAGCTTTTAAAAGCACTGCTGGAGAACTCTGAAGAGTAAATAAGTGCAGTCAAGAGTTCGTATGTGCATGCATGTACACATGTGGTTGTGCTTACACCCTAAATTGGTGTTACCACTTAGGGTTTCCCCCGCTAGAGGGCCATTTGCTCCAGAAATCTGCACGGAAATGCAAGTGCTTGATATTTTATTTGTTTAAATATGTTTTATGGCAAACTACATTATAACATAGCACGTGACGGGTCCATTAGCAAGAACCTTTACATATGTTACCCGCCCTTTGTGAATACGCGTGTGATAAAGCATAGGGTTTGAGGGGGGTTTTGGCAAAATTGTGCTGAAATCGATGAAAATATCAAACATACGATAAACAGGTACATATTTTCCCCTTTTTACTTCCATTTTATAACCTTTAATCTCGATCTAATACCATATGTGGATTTTTGGAACACTTCTCAATATGCCTAAGAGTCACGCGTAAGAATTCTGAAAACCCCGCCTCATACGATGAGAAAAACTTCCAAAATTATAACCACCCTATTTTTTGGGCATGATATGTTTAAAATAATGTAAAAAACATCAAAACAATGACCTTCAAAAAATCTTCCAATTTAGAGCGCATCTTCCAATTAAGAGCGATCGTCGTTCCCCTGGCCGCCCTACGGCCATGGCGCTCCGCGCGAAGAAGCAGTCCGACACGCCGCTTGATGGGAAGTGGGTGGCCGATTCCCCCACCTCCTTACACCTTAAGTGGTCCGGCACAGGCTATCCGTGTGCTGTCTGTTTCCGCGTGTGGGGTGTCACAGATGCCCATCCCGACACTCGTGGTGCTTGCCCCTACGTGTGCATCGAGGCCTTCGCCAACAACAAACATCTTCACACGTCCAAGCCGGCACCGCCTCGCCCGCCGCTCGGCTTGCCGCCTGCGGACACCGCGCATGTCCCGCCGACTGTGCCCGCTACTGACGCGGCATTCCAGTCTGTGCGGCTGCAGCCGTCTGCACCTGGTGGTGCTGGCGTGATCGACACCGTCAATGCCGACGCTCCGGGGGTGCCTGCAGAAGACTCCGCCGCCCCTCCGCTGTTGGATGGGCCTGTTGGTGCTTCCCTGGCCTTCCAGGACGAGGACACTGACTGAACGGCTTTCCGATCTTCGCCTGTTTGGGTGCCGCGCATTGCAGGAGCTGAGAATGTGATTGGCATCCGTCCCGCAACTCTAAATTAAGGACACATCACGAGTTCACAAGTAGCCTAGCGGGGAACAACTATTACGTTTCTTCTAGCCCCTAGGACCTAGCAAGACAATACATTTCTCCTAGCCGCTTGCCCGGAAGTACCGGCTGGCCCTGCAGTGCATCACCTCCCACCTTCGGGCGGTGAGGTGGTGTCATGGGAACACCGACTTTTACCCCCCCATAATAAGGGGGGAGGTATGTGGTGTGAGATACATAGTTGTGACTACATATTGAGTTACTGTCAGAATGCTTTCACTTTCGGGTTAGCATAAGTGTGAGTGAAAATAAGTAAGTCTCGGCTTTATGCCGGAAACCCTAAACCTGCGACACCCGTTCTAGTACTACAGTAGTACAGATAACAGGAAGTGACACACGGTGTGTCACATCCAGCACACCACCCTGGACTATTACGGAGGAAACGTTAGGGTGGAGCAGGGTTGTTGCAGTCTGAATGCACACCATCTCAAGCGGTGGAAACAATTTCTAGAGGGGGCCTGTGCTCTTGGCCAGGGCGGTCCCAAATCTCTAGCTAGCTGTGCACACAGGAAGGCATTTTGGCCTTTGACACTGATCTAGCAAGCTACTAGGCAACAACAAAGCAACTCTAACCACCTTGTAAGTGGTCCACAAAGCAGAGTTCACTGTAGAAGTTGTTGTTGTCAATCTCAAAGTTCAGATTGAAGAAGTCAAAAGTGTCAAAGTCCGGAAAACCAGAGTACAAATTGAAGTTGTCGTCGGGGTCAGCGGGTCCAGAGTCCAAAAAGGCGGAGTCAGTGAAGAAGTCAACTGTGCAGTTCTGATAATTGAAGTGCTGTCCGTACACCACCGACCGTGGAGTAATCTCCACGTGACAGAGCTCGGAGGCGGTGACGGTGTCGAGCAAAGCCATGCTCACAGCCCTCACACACATGAACAGAGCTGGTAGTGCATCCGCTGTGAGGAAAGTGCCAATTGAGGGTGACCGGACACCACCAACTTGTAAGGCTGCGAAATTACCGGTAATTTGAAAATGGGGTGTGGTAATACCGGGTAATTTACCGGTAATACTTTCAGTGGTATTACCAACATATTACCGCCTGCAAGAAATGACCCAACTTTCGCCTCAGGGCTCCGAATTCATTTTTTTAATTTCGCGTGGGTTTGTATCGGCCATTAGAATTGTGTCGGCACATAATATTGTTATTGCGATGATGAAGGTGCACACACCATACTATTACTTTTTTCCAGAAGTACAGACAGTATCCCAAATCCGGGTACTTCATGGTGCGGTGTACGGATCGGGTCCCCGCGAGGTAGCATGATCGGGAACCAATTTCGACTATGCCCATTCCGATACTTTTGCAATTTGTTCATTTGTACTTTCAACTTTAAAATGTCGGCTATGGCGATGTTCGATTGCCGACAGATCAATGGGAACTGGTAATTTGCCAGGTAATCGCAGGTAATTGGTAAATTACCAGTGCGGTAATTGGTAATTTACCGGTAAAATCTTAAGTATGGAGGGCAATTAAAAAACGGGGGTCGGTAATACCAGGTAATTTACCGGTAATTACCGCACCGGTAATTTACCAAAAATATTACCCGGCAGCCTTACCAACTTGTGAAGCGGGTGGCGATACGGCATCGGGCAAGTCCTCGTCGTCGGACTCCGAGTCAGCCACGCTAGTAGAATCATGCGTGGAAGAAATGTACGGAGGCAGGGGGGTAAAGGAATTGACTGAAACCTGTGGCTCGGGCTGGAAGAAGTCCAACTTCACAGACATGCCATCCATGAAGGACTGCTCGAAGGGGGGTTCGTTGTCGATGATCTGCTTCGGAAAGATTAACGCGCTCTCGCCGCTCTCGATCTCCACTTGCGGCTCAGGCTCCACGATGGCCTCGTCGATCACGGCGGGCGTGACTGAGCCGAAGCGCACCACGGGGAAGTGCTGTGATGTGGAATCAGCACCACAGGCAACCTGCTTTAGCTCACCGAGAGGTGTGCGCGCCTCGTGCACGCGGGTAGCAAGGAGAGAGGGCGGAGAAGGGATTAAACCCGCGTACCGTGCCCGAAGGCCGATGTTGTTGTCGTTGGCGAAGGTAAAAGGCTCCTCGTCGTGACGAACAACGGGTTGATCATGCCGGCCACAAAGTTGAGCGAAGGTGGCGTCGTCCTGGGCGTCGAAGGCGGTCTGGAACGCGGACACAATCTCGTCGTTCTCGTCGGCGGTCACCAAGTCGCATTGCGCGCACGCCTTGTCGTCCGTGGGGCAATTCGCGGAGTCGTGGTAGTGTCCAGGAGGACAACGCGCACCCTCAGGGATGAAGGCGGAGGAGGCCACGTGGAACGGGATGTTGTGGGCGCCGGACTTCTTTT
Source organism: Cymbomonas tetramitiformis (assembly GCA_001247695.2). Classification (NCBI taxonomy): domain Eukaryota; kingdom Viridiplantae; phylum Chlorophyta; class Pyramimonadophyceae; order Pyramimonadales; family Pyramimonadaceae; genus Cymbomonas; species Cymbomonas tetramitiformis. The sequence goes on along the minus strand of LGRX02001835.1, from coordinate 28,853 downwards.
TGTAAGTGTCTTGCCGCCAATTGCCGCCGCCCTTGAGCGGGTGCGCGGCAAAGCGATGATGCTTGCGGCCGTAGGCGCCAACGCGATTGTCTCGTCCATGAAATTTCCCATCGTTCCTCCTGTTGCGCTCATCCCGCCAACGTGAGGGCGGGAAGGAGACACCACGCTTACCGTCACGCTGCTGGTGGTGACGGGAAGAATCCACAAAGCCCGAAAGGGGCTCGTCGCTCTTCGTGACGGAGTCCTTGAGCGTCATGAGAGTTGTAGTGGCGGCCTCCAACTTCTCGAACTCCATGATGAGGTCCTTCGCGTTCACGCGTTACTAGAGTAGAGCAAAGCCGGAGAAGACGGAAGTACCGGCCTGTGCTGCTTCACGCGTCCAGAACCATGTTCATTCTCCCAAATCTCGAGGATGTGGGCGTAGATGTCCTTGAGGTCGACCTTGGCCAAGTCCACGTCGAGGCGAAGTGGCGTGGCGACCTTGTCGTACATGATGGGGTCGAGGGACGCGAGGAGCTGCTTGTTGGCCGCCATGTCGTCGAGCGGACCAGAAGGCGAGGTACGGATAGCCGTTAAGCAGGCGTCGAAGTCTTGAATTAACGGATCGGGGTCGAGCTTGGAGTCGAAGTAGATGGCACAAAGCTCCTCTTAGTTCCCAAGGGGCCGGAGAACACGAGGGAGGAGCCGCTTCGTGACTTCCAGCAAGGCCCGCTTCCCATCTCGCGGGGACGAGCGCGTCCAGAAGCGTCCACCCAACGTCTGGCGGGTGAGTGTGGCTTCGTTAAAGATGTCAACGTCGTGAAAATAATGGCATTGTAGACGGCGTTGACCTCCTTGGTGGCATCCGCCAAGTCGAAGAGGGTGTCGTTGGCGGTGTCCTTCAGCTCAAATGCCGACTGTAAAGATGTCACCAACGACGTCCATAGTACGTTTCGGTCTGATTCGTCACCTCGGAATGATGCAACCTTGGTGCCTAGAGCGTCACGAGATGTCCTCTTGATCAAATCCACATCCCATGAAGAATTTTGAACGGCCACGGAACGTGTCCGCTCAGGAGCCGTCAAAGCCGCTGCCGGAGATGCAGGCGTCGGCCGATAGCGCATTCCCACGTCTCGGGAAACAAATGTGTCGAGCCGGATACGGTTATGAGCCCCCATGGGGGGTGTGGCGTGCGAAGAAACACTCATGATGAAAATCCTATAGGTGGGTACGTCGGGGTAAGGTGGCGATGGCTCGGAGAGGAGGAACTCGCGGAAACGGTAATGGCAAATGCAGTCAAAACGTCCGTAACTGTGAAATCCCAATTGTAGAAATGCGGAAGTCGATAGACACGTTGCGCAAGAAGTCCGCGACAAAGATTGATCAAGTCTAGTCAAAACGAAAATCCCGTGGACATCCAAAAAATCACGTAGGGTACGCTGCAACAACAAACACAATTACTCCGTAACGACGTGCGCCTTAACCGCGAGCTCTCGTAGCGCAACCACCATATGGGGCCCTAAACGCCCCACCAAGCGGAGGCATTTAGCCAATCATGCTACCAAAAGTAGTGGAAGGTGCCTGGCGCACCATGACCTGTGAGATACATAGTTGTGACTCGTATATATTGAGTTACTGTCAGAATGCTTTCACTTTCGGTATTCGGGTTAGTCATTGGGAGACAGACTTTCGCCCCCCCATAAAATGGGGGTGACTGTCTCTTCCTGTGTCACCCCTCGCCGTGTAGTGTCACTTGCATCTTGCCTGCCGTCAGTTCCGACCGATAATAAAACACCTAAGTTATTTTATTATCTCATCTTAGTCTCCGTATGTCTCTGCGAGTGCCCGACTGTTCTTGGAGTGCAACCGGCGTATATATATATATGATATATATATGATATATATATTTCAGGTTCTCCATCAGGTTATGGTGCCCTTACACGCTTATTTTTACGTGCCTCGTCGACTCGTTGACAAGATCGCTTCACGCCCTGTGATTCTAACCGACATCTTTTTAGTACCGACATCAGCCGTAATGCGCTTTCGGCGCTAACCCACCGACATCTTCCGACGTCTGATTCCGACATCTGCTGCTTCCGACTTGATTTTCCGACGGTTGCTTCCGACATCTACGCCTTCGCTTTTAGCACAATTATCAGCTTTCAGCAACACAGGCATTCCGACATCAGCCGTTTTTTGCACTACGCACAACAGCGGCAACACAGACGTCCCGCCATCTTTTGTTTCCGACATCTTCAGCCGTTTTCTTATTGCACACCTTTTGGCTTCGTGCTCTGGAAACGACCGTTTTTTTCCCCCAACCTCTTATACCGACATTTACGCCTTCAACACTCTGGCCAGCAGCACCTCTGCTGCCGGAAAATTGGCTTACCGCACGACTTTTTTGACCTCACCGCCGTGTTCCTCGTCTAAATCTACCCCAACTTTTTCATCGTTCGATTTGGTTATTTTTGGCGAAAGTTACGTTTTCGTTTGGGAACCCTAAGTATTGGGCTCCAGATTTTCCAGCTTACAGCGGCCATGGCTTCGTATCGTCAGCGTTCGCGCATTTCTGCAGTTGCCTCCGCGCTGCAGGTGGTTCGACGACGAGAACTTACCCCTGGCTACGATATGGTGGTGTCTGGTGGTGCTTATGCACCAGACACCAAAATCGAGTCCATCAACCCCATCGTCGACATGAGCTTTGACCACTACGAGCTCACCCCGCAGCATCCTCCACTCTTCCCTCCACCCTGCGTGCCCCTTGGCCACTGCCTGGTGGTGTTTGGTGGTGTTGCAGCCCTCATTCCGCCGCTTTTCCTCTCTGCTTTCGCACTTGTGTGCGGCAGAGTGGAGCCGCACCGCATTTTCCACCTTCGCCCCCCCCGGGGTGTCCACGTCCCGGCACTCGCTCTGTTGGTGCCACGCATCGTCGCACCGCCTCGCGTGGGCGTTGGATGACAACGTCTTGGCGGCGCTCGACTTCGTTCACCATCGAGAGCTACGCCGCCGTCCACCCTCGATTGCTGGGGCTAGATTCGCCGGCTGGCCTGTGGGAGTAGTCATCCCCACAGCACATGCATGGGCGTAAGCCCCTAGAGCACGCATCTAGAGGCCAACGCAGGCTGAGCCACACTAGTTGGGTTGAACAAGATCCCTTTGGGTCTCACAAGATGTATGTTTCCTTAGGGTTTCGCCTTTGTGCTTGCCGTAGGATCTTAGGCCTGGCCTGGCAAGTTGGCATCGTGGCACCTCACACCTTCAGGATGAGGTGGTGTCATGGGGGGCCAGACTTTCGCCCCCCCCATAAAATGGGGGTGACTGTCTCTTCCTGTGTCACCCCTCGCCGTGTAGTGTCACTTGCATCTTGCCTGCCGCCAGTTCCGACCGATAATAAAACACCTAAGTTATTTAATTATCTCATCTTAGTCTCCGTATGTCTCTGCGAGTGCCCGACTGTTCTTGGAGTGCAACCGGCGTATATATATATATATATATGATATATATATTTCAGGTTCTCCATCAGTTAACATAAGTGTGAATGAAAATAAGTTAGTCTCGGCTTTATGCCGGAAACCCTAAACCTGTGACACCTGTACTGTACAGTAGTCGCTAGTACAGATAACAGGAAGTGACACACGGTGTGTCACATCCAGCATGTGGTGCCCTGTGTCACCTCGTCTCGCCTGCTCGGATGTCACTTGCAATGCCTGCTGTCTGCTCCGCTCGTGTGTCACGGTCCGTCCCCCAACTTAAACTCAACTATCTTTTAGTTTAACCTGATTTTAGCCCGAACCGAAAACCTACCGCGCTGCATTTAATTTTCAATGATAAGCATATATATATATATATATATATATCCACGATACGATCCGCTTTCACATCAAACCTCTTAATTAAATATGGGGTCGATTGCAATGGGGGTCTGTGTCCGTACCCCAACTTGCACGAAAACTCCTTAGTAAAATGGGGTAAAATTGGGGGTACCCCCCGCCCCGCCCCCATTTCCCCCAAAACATTCTTACTAAGCCGGGGGTCGACCCCCCAAAACGACTCACCCATATTCACCATCACCATGACCATCACCAATTCACCATACGCGATACGGGGCGGGGTGTCACGTGATACGATAGTAGTGTCACTCACTCGACGTCATCGTCACAGAGCGACCGATCGTCAGAAGAGGGCGTCTCCGTCTGCGCGTGTCCAGCTCTCCAGACGGAGACCGGAGAGCTGAGACCAGCCACACTCTCCACTCTCCCTGTCTCCAGCAACAGGATGAGGATCACATCAGCTGAGCGTCCGATGAAACTAGCTACTACCCGTAGGGCCCGCATTCGGTATGAGGGTGTTCGCGTCGCGGGTTTCGCGACCATGAATTCCGAGGAACGTTGACCACAGCGGTTGTGACGGGCCGCCAACCCTGTCCGTCTTCATCGTTGAATGACTCGTTCACTTCCGTCTGACGATGACGCGCCAGTGGTTTTTTTTACAGAATTCTGTCGTTCTGTGCAGTTTATGTCGGTTTGTACAGTGGTTAACGGTGGTGGCCCCATGTCTACAACCACACCCCCCCGTTACCCGTAATTTTAACGAGGAAATTACCTCTGTACTGTACTGTCGTTTGGTCTGTACTGTCTCGTCTTTGTACTGCGTCCGTGACAGCATGTCAATTTCCGCGTCTCTGGTTGGAGGTCCACCGTTTTTCGTCGACGGCAGTACAATGCAGACAAAAAGGACGACAGTATAGAGGCGGAGGCGTGGATGTCGCCAAAATGAAATTAAGTATGGTGCGGAACGGCCGGTACATGCTACAGTACACACGACAGTATACGGAGTACAGCCGACAGTACAGACTACAGTACCGACGACAGTATACGACAGTACAGATGACAGTACAAAACGTGGTGGAAAATACTGCATGCCCCTCTCTCGATAATATTTCGCTTAAACCTTCGGGCTGTACTGTACTGTCGCACGGCTGCCACGTCGGCACATATTTCCCCAAAATCGACAGTACAGTACAGAAAACTGAGAGTTTTCTGATCTGTGACAGGTGACTGGAAGTATGACAGTCACCGGGAATCGATCTGAAAACTGAGGTTTTCTAATCGGTCGGAGGCCATAAGAGCCGTCTCAGTGACTGAGAAGGCTTCTTGCCGTGTTCTGATTAACTGTGTGGAAGTGTCTCGCTGCGCGTTCCGTAGTGAGAATTTGTTCGTTGATTACGTAGCGCAGTTGAGAATTTTTATCTATTTTTGTGCGCGGAATGGAGTGGTACACGGACGCTGAGAAATGCCAGCTCAAGATTACGGAGTTGGAGGCGCGACCCCAGTATGTGGCAGCGATTATTGCTTTTGGTGAGGGAGAGGAGCTTACGCCTGAACAGGGGAAGCTGATGGTCCAAATGGGTCGCTTTACCAATCGGTTGGCGCAATTGTTGGGGGACGCGACTCAAGCGGCTGGAAAGCGTGGGCGCCCTTGGGAAATGCCTGTGGACCTGGAGAACTTTCCAGGGTCTGATCGTGTGGAGCTGACTAGGGCCACGAACGAAAAGGACAAGGACAAGGGGTTGCGCAAGCAGTATGCTGAGGTCCAGCACCACTACGTCGCTCACGTCACGACGGTGGCAGCGGTGAAGGACGTTCAGCAATTGGTGGTGGGTTTGGAGCTGCCTGAGGACGCGATTAGGGCCCTTGAGCGTGTAATGGACCTGGCTGAGAAGGGCAGGGAGCGAGCACGAGCTCGTGCCAAAATGTTGGCAATGGTCAGCGACAAGGGGCCTGAGTTGGGTTGGCCGATGTGCGAGAAGTTGGAGTTGCGCTCGTATGTTGACAACGAGGAGGAAGACAAGGCGATGCGAAAAGCCGAGAAGTTGGTGAAGGCGGAGAAGCAGGTGGCTGCTGCTGCAGCAAAACAGCGCGACCAGCCGAGGGGGAATTCAGCAGGGGAGCGTTTTTCTTATGAACATCCTGTTGTGAATGTACCTTCCCCTCCTATGCCCCAAGATGGTGTGAGGATCCAGTGCTGGAATTGCCGCCAATGGGGGCACCACCAGAACGACTGTACCCTGCCTCGCGGTGCTGGTCGTGGCCGTGGACGTGGTGGATTTTGACCGTGTGGCCATGAGTGCCGTTGGCCATGAGTGCCGTTGCCGTACGTCGGCGTGTGATCGCAATGAACTTTGGTCTGTGCGGAATTGCCAGACGTAGGAATGAATTTTGAAGAACCCTAATTTGTATGGCGTGATGCCGTTGTAAGCGAGCACGAGTCTCGCGTGGTGTGAATTGTGCGAGTTTTTGTTTGAGTGCTTTTCAAGTTTCTTAATTGTGCTTTCTTTGATGCGTAGATGCTTTCTTGGGGCGATGTGTCTCGTGGACGTGTATTGGCGTCGTTGCCGCGATTGCGTGAGTCTTGATGTTTTGACGGAGTGTCGATGTGAGTGCTTAACTCCGATTGTTTTTGCTGTGTTGTCTTAATGCTGTCGGTAAATTTTGCAGGTTTGGGCTTCTGGTTTCGGCAGGCAGCAGGGCGGTCTTGCTGAGTTGCAATGCTAGTTGAGTTTGTTGCAATGCTAGTTGAGTTTCTTATTTGCCCCTTTTCCGCACTGCTTTGTGGTGATCTTTGTGGGCTTGCAGCGGCCGAGTTTCCATTACAAATGTGTCATTTGTCGGCTCTGTAGCCGTAGCCGATTAGAAAACTGAGAGTTTTCTGATCTGTGACAGGTGACTGGAAGTATGACAGTCACCGGGAACCGATCTGAAAACTGAGGTTTTCTAATCGGTCGGAGGCCATAAGAGCCGTCTCAGTGACTGAGAAGGCTTCTTGCCGTGTTCTGATTAACTGTGTGGAAGTCCCGCCCCCCGCCCTTGAGCAGGTAGCACCGTGGCAGCGGTGATCGGAGTGCACTAGCAGCAATGGGATGGAAGATTGTCTTTTGGCCCGCAGAAGGGCGGACGGATCTTTGTTAGGCTCCGTAGAGAGTAGGCTGCGGCATTGCACCCGTGCAGTACTGACTGTTTGGCAGAGGCTGGCAACAGTTATCCCTCATGGGGGCCTGCGAAGGACCCTCATGCTAGTTCCTGCTTTAAGTGCTGTACGGTAGGCTTAGCTGGGTGTTGGTGCATTACCGACATACCTGACTTGCGATGAGCGGGTACCCTGTAGCTTTGGAGGGTTTCAGCCCCAGCTAAGTATTTGAACCGTAGCCTAACTCTGAGTGAGAGAGCCGGATATTTTATGTCTCGTGGTGTCGGGAGTGTGGGTACCCCTTGGGATAGCATCCGTGAGAGGTGGGACCTTGTGGGTACCGATTTGGGCTAGGGTAGTATAGGGTAGTCGTATGTCATTATAATTTCCACACGCAGTGCAGCGGCCGAGTTTCCATTACAAATGTGTCATTTGTCGGCTCTGTAGCCGTAGCCGATTAGAAAACCGACAGTACAGTACAGAGGTAATTTCCTCGCTAATATACCGGGTTAGATACGGGGCGGGGTGTCACGTGATACGATAGTAGTGTCTCTCACTCGACGTCATCGTCACAGAGCTACGATCGTCAGAAGAGGGCGTCTCCGTCTGCGCGTGTCCAGCTCTCCAGACGGAGACCGGAGAGCTGAGACCAGCCACACTCTCCACTCTCCTGTCTCCAGCAACAGGATGAGGATCACATCAGCTGAGCGTCCGATGAAATTTCAAATAGAAATACTGCAACTCGAAGTTGAGCCGACAAATCGACTGTTCGGTTTTGTTGATGGCCACATGACGGCCACGCCAAATCCGAAATCGAAATGCGGTGCTTATCGGCCGATCGGTACAGTATCCGTTTGCGAAATTCAAATAGTAATAGGGATCTAGGGGAAGTCCCAATCTCCCAAACTCCCAATTGAGTCGTCGCAAATCGAGGTAATATACCGTCGATCCATCGCCTCCTTCATCGGTAACTCCTCATCGTTAGATGTCCGTCATGAAAAAAAACCGGAAAATATGAAGGAAACATGCACTTGGACGACACGATTGACAGCACGGAAGGAAACACGGGCGGAGTCGAGGCTTCTTAATGGTTCCTCAAAAAACCAACAGAACGCAGGAAACGTAGCATCCTTTTTAAGTGATAGGTGTGACCTGCTTGGCGGTGACGACTGGACCCAATGATTGAATGAACAAGCTGTATTCTGCCAATTTTTCTCTGTATCTTTCTGTTTTGGATAACACGTTCTCAAGATTTTCGTCAAGAAAACCGTGTATGAGGACCTGGCAAACATGAAGGTTATTGCAATAGCACTTTCGTGTGAGGGTTGTTTGCACTCAATTTATACTTGATGCAGCATACCTTCGTTGCTAGTAAAATACTTTAGCCCTTTTCCAGGACAGACTGTTGTTTTATCAGCCTAGTAAAGTATGGGAGGACTTCTGAGCACCCTGCTATCGTTCGTGTTCCCAAATAAAGAGTACAAAATTATTATTGTCGGCCTTGACAATGCTGGCAAAACAACGATGTTGTACCAGCTTCATCTCGGGCAAGTTGTGGTGACTCAGCCTACGGTTGGAAGTAACGTGGAGAGTATCAGATATAAGAATCTAAACTTCGAGGTGGGAAAACCTTTCTCCTTCCTACAGGGTTTTCCCTGCAGGGTTTCTCGTGAACCCTTACGGTGGTCCCGCTCGTCTGTGGCGGTAACAACAACAGTTGTCCAGCACTAGCTCGTTACGTGGCCTGTATCTGAACAGCCCAGTCTCTTTGCACAAAAGGCTCTGCGCGCACCCGACAGTGTGAACACTTGCTCATGCACGCAGTGCGCCGAACCTTTACCTAGCGATATCCTGTAGAAACTCATTCGTGCAGCCCGCATTTTTTCGACTGCAAGAGTTTCAATCTCGCAAGCTATGATATAAGTAAGTGAGCGTCTAAGTAAGTGTCATGCAGCTATGTTTAATTTCGCAGTTTCTGCTCGCCACGTGCACTTTGTACCTTCACGTCTCCTTACGCTCTTTATTCCTCTACCTAGGTGGAGCATTGCTTTTGAACTTTGATGTGCATTACTTAGCGCAAACCCCACAACGTGGATTAGGTATGGGATCTGGGAGGGCAACAAAATTTGAGGGCTGCGTGGCCGACGTACTACCGACAAACGGACGCTGTTATAATGATGGTGGACAGCACTGACAGAGCGCGTATCGCCATCTCCAAGGTATGTACGCTGCATCTCGAGGTAGTATTCTTGAGTGTCCACCACGCAACTTAGAACTCACTTCTCGACAATTTTACGACACCTCAAAAGTATCAAACGGTTTTGATTGATCCGTCCAACGTGCGCCGACGGTTGATTCCTAGGCTTGCGGAGGAGCATTCGTTCGTGGAGGTCTGAGGTCTCATGTATTTGGCAGTTCTATACATACTAAAGAACGTGTCTGTCAGCTGTAGCCTCCGTCTCTCCTCTCTTGCTCCTGTCCCCGAACTGATCGGTTTTCTTCTTTAACGCGCATACGAGGTGCGCCACGTTCGTGTAAGCTTTGAAACTGGCAATACCGGCTATTTGTTTTCCGTCGCAGGATGAGCTGGGTCGCATCATCGGGCACGAAGAGCTGGTTGGCGCGGTCGTGCTGGTGTTCGCGAACAAGCAAGACTTGAAGGATGCAATGACCACCGCAGAGCTCAGCGAGAGCCTCGGACTCCATCACATAAAGACTCACAATTGGCAAATTCAGGCGTGTTGTGCCTTGACGGGCGAGGGCTTATTTGAAGGTCTTGGCTGGATCGCGCAACAGGTTTCCGAGCTCGCGTCGAAAAGCTAACGCTTTTGTTTCCACTTGGTTCACAACGCTAGGCGCATAGCACAGAGGTGCTTGTTTTTTGTCTACAGCAGATGTGGTGTGGCGAAGTGTAGACGCACTGCCGCACCACAGCAAACAGAAGGCGAACGGGCTGCTGATTTTCCCACGGTTCCTGGGAGGAGCCAATTTTGTAAGGGGTGCCCCACCTCGTCGTCTGGCCTGAGTTGGACTTGGACTGCATCTTCTGAGTAGTTCCCTATAACATGTAAAACAAATACAACTACTGCGCTATTTAAGAAAACGAGTTGGCGAGAAAGTAAGCTGGTGGAAGCGTTTGAGCCTGGTGAACGGTGTGACCCAAATAGCTCTTAAGCTGTTCTAGCTCCTTTAGCCTGTGAAAGCACCGGCTTATGCTGTTGATGTGTAAAATACTTTCCGGTCAATTTTCAATAATGAGATGACTGTTTACGTCTACTACAATAGTGCATGCTCCACGTTTTTCTTGGTTGTTGATCAGTAAGCCTTCTCTATTTTATTGATGCAACCTGAACTATGATACTTGGTAACTGGCGCTGACACTCCGACATGTTGGTGATATCTTGTCACGGCCTCGCCCTGTCACCTCAATTGTGATGATGATGGGCTGTCTCTTGTTAGCGGGCCTCATGCCGTGCAGGGTGAGTGGTCGGGTCTTTGGTTTCTTTTCACTAGGTGCATATCAAGGCCTGGATTTGGTATTTGGTTGATTGTTTGATATTCCGTTTTATTGTATTTCGATGTTCCTCCAGAAGATTACCATCGATTTACACAAATCGGGTGTTAATATATGTGGATAAATGATAGCAGATATGCTCATCAATTGATTTGTACTGTTCAAACATGGGTATTAATGCTTCATAGCGTAGCATAATACTTTTTAGGAGCATATTAGTATCGTTCACTTGCTGATGTGGATTTTTGTTTTTTAACGGTCACAATCTCGCTCAATACCGAAGTATAGCTATCGAAAATATATCCTATCGACATCATACCTCGAACTTGGTATATCCTTCCCTGGTAGATCGCTCGCTAACTTTTGGGATGATTTTGGCATCGGTGAGGGTGGGATTTGTTTACCGGTCGCAAGCCCCGCTTCACCCTTTATCCAACACTACTCGGTTCGCATGATGTCGAAGGAACTACATCCCCCTTAAGGCTTTCACTGAGTATATTGATGGCTTTATGTTAGTATCGACGCGCGTACGGCAAATGTCGAATATCGCAGTCTGCGCGTAGCGGCAAATGATTTAGTATGGTAGACTGCAAATGATTTTAATGGTATAGTATTGCTCATAAATTTGAGGGCGACGAAAAGCGGGCGTTGTGTTGCCAAGACCGCCCGAACCTGTCGGTTGCGCCGATGTCACCTTGGTTCCATAGAATGTGTAGAAATGCGTGAGGTGGTCCAGCTGCTCCCATAAGGTGGTGAGCACATCGATATCAATAATCTTAGACATTCACTGGGCAGGGATTCGCAAGGTCGCAAGGTCGCAAGGTCGCAAGGTCACAAGGTCGCAGGGTCGCAAGGTCGGAAGGTCGCAAGGTCGCAAGGTCTCAAACAGCTCGAAGCAGTCAAGTACTATATACTGGTGTCGCACGTGCACCAACCGGTCCGGTGACCAGTCCGCCTTGTCCCTACCTCATGGATCATACATCCATGCGACGCGGCGCCCGAAAGTCGCGCGATAAGGTGACTCCCAAATTTTGAGAAAACCGCCGTATTTTAAATTCTGAAAATCGGAATTAATTTCAGCCAATAGTCGTCGAAATTGGGAAAATGCTTGGGGGTTCAATATAGGGGGCATTCAAGGGGGTTATCGATGCTTGTCGACTGCCCACTACATGTCCCCAAAATTTCGATTTCAAATGTCTCTTGGGAGCGACTTCCTGATTTGAAAAAAAAAATCATCATTCAGCCCCCTCAGCATAACCCCTTCAAAATGGGCATTTGTGCTTGACGCGTGGTCAACGCGTCAGGTGTGGTACTGCATGACTCGAACCCCCTTGTGAAATTTGACATTGTAGTCGTCATTAGTATACTCCCTGCATATTCTGATTTCGTGGCAGCCGCATATACGTAGCAAGATCCATGTGTGTAGGGGGTGCATTTTCGAAAAGCGTGCTCAAAGTCGTCAAAACGTGCCCCCTTAATTTATGACGAGCATGACTATAGTTTACGCATAGGCAATCATTGATTTTAATGGTGTGATATCCGTAGGCAAAAACATGAAGCGTATATGGAGGCGCGCATCATTCTAGCTCATGCTGCATATTTAGCTGCAGCTATACAGTCCGAAAATACCAGTGACGCTGCACGAAAATACGAATGCAGATTCAAATCCACGACTTTTTGGCTAATTATTCTATTCACAGACACAACTAATACAAATAATGTCCCAGGTAATACATAACGTCTCAGAGGCACTACTCGCGCATCACTTCTCATAACCTTACCAAGTCACAGGCCATGCCATCAAATGGCTTCATATATATAAGTAGTAAGGCTCCGACTATAGGGCACGTTTTTTTATCACTATAAAATCCCTATAAACCCCTATGACATATGTCATAACCCTATATCATATATGTAACAAGTCATACAATAAAATGACAAGAAAATGACAATAAATATACAATAGCTATCAATAAAATGACAAGAAACATTAACGATAAACATATATTAAATTCTAAAATACAAATCACGAGAACTCTGAAATTGTAGAATGGTATTAGAACTGTGTGATGTGAGTACCCGTGTGCGTGTAAATAAATGTGAAAGATATCTAGAGTTGGCAACCAGTTCAATCCTAAATACTGCGGCTCACACTTTTCCCCCAAATCGTTATGCTACCTCAAAGCTGCATAAAAAGCCAAAAAGCCACCCTCCTCTGGGGCACACAGCAAGGTCTGGCTCCATTCACCAAGTGGCGTATTGGTATCATAACCTGCATCACAAGCAGTATTGTTTCCAGCACTATACATGCAAAGATAATGCCCGTTGCAATTGTCATTCAACATTTGATGAATTTGCATGTGCCCATCAAAATTACTGGAAGTGATGCCAAAGTCACCACGGTCTCCGAAACCATAATTTGTCCAACCCATCCACGCAGACGCATCCACTGAGCCATCCGAAGCAGTAGCGATGACTTGATATACCTGGTACTTTCGGGGAGAAGCAAGCAAAGACTCCACCCCAAACATATGAAAATTAATATGCAGCGAAACACCACTTGAACGAACAAAAATCGATTCACTCGAAGAAAGCGAAATAGCTGTTTTTTTATGTCTTGTTAAACTGTATGCCTCAAACAGCAATAGATTGCCTTCCACACTAATAGGGTGTTGAATTTCAAAAAGAAAAGTTGGAAAACGTTTGGGGGAGGGAGGGGGCTTTGGGCTTTGGGTCAAAACCCCCAAACGATTTCCGGGCTATTTCTTTTTGAAATTCAACACCATATAAGGTTTGTAACTAAGGCTTCTTCTCCATCAGCATCACTCAACGATCCAACTATAGTCCACCCACCGCTTTTTGTTACCATGTCACAATGCACAGCAAATGGTGGACCATCATAATTTGCTGGCGAACTAGTCTTGAGGTCACCAGTACGGTCTCCAGAGAGTAAGACATCCCAGCAACTTCTAGGAGTGTATATTGGACATGACTCAGCACTATACCCATCTTTGCACACACACTCCCAATGTGTCCCATTAAGGTGAAGCTTGTCCCCACCGGGTTCCTCACAAGTAGGTGGTTGTAGTATCAAACTGCCATTCGCGGGAGAAACTTCCCGCAATGTTCGCACAAGAGCTAATACCTCACTCTGAGTCTCTTGTAAACTTGTCCCAGTTAAGTTCAAAATATCTAAAGCACTCCGTAACTCATCGCGTGTAGTTTGTAACTCATCCCGTAACGCACTTACAACCGCGTTAGTACTATGCAACTCAGTCTGCAGGTATTCACTAACAACTCTGCGATGCTCGCTTTGAGTTACCACTTTCTCACCAGCGACGTATAACCCGCCGTCATAGCTAACTGCCGTTGTCATAGAATTTTCGCTATGCCCAGGTCTTGTTGTGTAAAACTTTATATGCTCATATATTTGGACTTCATATCGGAGCTATTATTGGAAGGCGGCCCTTGGCTCGAACAATAGTCCCGTTGTCGCCGTTGACCACGGAACAAAGAATAGACAAGGTAAAAGAGAAAGTCAAGACTTGTTTGTAAGTGGCCAGTGCGACTATTGCTGGAATATTGCAAGTATAGTATATACGCACGTGTACGGATAATCACGTGGTGCATGCTAATATAGTCTGTGTATGCAGTGACCTTCGCTCATACTTACACGTATGTGTGTTTCACGCTATGAATCGCTTCGTGTGTAGCCTTGTATGCCCCGTCGCGCCGGGACACGCATCGTGATTATCACGGTCTGATTTACCAATCCGATGCCTCTGTTGCTTGGCACAAATCGCACAATGCGTGGTGGTAAGCCAGAGTGAATACTACAAGGTAAAGAGAACCAAGCGCATCACGTAAAGCACCCGGATGATGAAATATGTTAAAGTGCAAAGGTTTCACAAAACAGTTGGGATGTCTTAACACACTGTAGTCTCAACGAATACGAACAAAACTGCCAAGAACGTACGCGCCATTTCCTGCAAACGACTGAGCCAAGCTTTCGGATGAAACCAAGAAAACGTCTTCTAGTAGTTAAAAAATACGTTTGCCAAAATGGCCTCCGGAAATGGCCAAAATTAAGATATGTTATACTAAGTATAGACTGTTCCTGTATAGTCAGCTGTGGCGGCGGTGGTAGATGGCGCACTCTCTTTGCAGCGACTGGACCAAGAGTTCGGCCGTTCCCAGACAGTTAACGAATACTTCTACCTAAATCGCCTTCAGGAATTGCCAAAAACAAGATATCCCGTACTAGAAGTAAACCGTGCCCGAACACTGAGCTGTACAGTAGAGGCATTGGTTCTAAGGCGCTCTTGGTCTGTCGCTGTCGTGCCAGATAAGAGAGGTACGAAAAGTCCTGAAGTGAAAAAGTGTCGCGCGCCTTGCGACTAAATTTCTCGATGCAGAATAATCTCGATCGAAAAGTTCTATCTGGAGAATCTTCTGACCTCAAAGATTCTAAACGCAGAATCTACATAGTTAATACATCACTTTAAATATTCTTCATTGAGAACTTTTCGATCGAGATTATTCTCGAGATAGAAATTTTCGATCGAGATTATTCTACATCGAGAAAATTTTAGCGCGACACGTTCTCGATTTGAGAAAATCAGTTCTCGATTTTAGACACCACATTCTCAATCTCGGAAACTTAATTATAGATTTCAGAAAATGTATCCCCCCCCCTTGTTGTGCGGATCGAAGGCGAATAAGCTATTTCCGTTGAGAAAAAATCCTGTAAAATGGTACTTAATGTACGTAGAATTTTGCAAGTAATCCGTTTCTGAAGTCAAATGAAGGAAACTCAATAACAAGAATTCAGGAAAATAAAATACTTTTCAATCATTAATGCGTTAAATAATAACATCAAACGACAAATTTTGATAATAATAATAATGATAAAATGATGAAGGAGTTGTATATTGTATGCGTTTGATGAAATTTGACTTGTGATGCTATTATGCAATCATACATGGTTTAGCAGGGATATATGCGTGGCCCACACCGCAAAGTTGAAAGAATTCAATTTCCAAAATTGGATTTTCCTAGAATAAATCACATCGTTGCTTGGTATCATGCCTGTCCTCTAGCTCAACATGGCGCTCCATATATGATGCCTGAGCTGCCACCACACATTTCGCAGAGCGCAGTGCTGAATGTTCGCGTGCGCCAGTCATAGCTGGTATGCACTTTCTGATTCCATAGAAGAGAGGCGCTCAACAATGGTGTCCAACATCGGAGCAAGGCTCGCCCGCGAGGACCGAGCGCTGCCACTGTGCGATTTTGATGACGAACGTGCAACCGTGCCCCCTAGGGATATCTCACCACCACTGCTATCATGGAATTGTGAGGAAGAACGCGCTACTACATCAAGCGATGCATCCTCATCGTCCCAGGCCTTGCCGATATCATCATTGCTCTCACCACCACTGCTATCATGGAATTGTGAGGAAGAACGCGCTACTACATCAAGCGATGCATCATCATCCTCACAGGCCTTGCCGATATCATCATTGCTCGGCACAAATGGACGGGGTGGCGGTACCACCTTTGGCGGGCTGCTGATGCAGCAATTAGCTGAAAGAGGCCCTCGAGAAACTGGGTTTATGTCCGATTCAGTGCTCTTACTGTCAGATTGCACTTTTGAGGACGGCGTTATTGGTGGCAGTACTCTCGTGTTGATGGGCGGTAGTAGCTGAAGCTGACCGTCTTCCCCCTCTGGCGAACAGGGTGCAACGCTGTTCGTGTTGCGGAAAAGGGCCGCAAAGGCAGTGGGCATGCGCGGCGACTGAGGTTTACAAAGACCATGTGCGCTGCCCTGGATGTCATGCTTGGCGCGCTGCGGAGATTCCTGGCTTGCTCCGTGCACTTGAGCTTCGGCCTCCCTAGGCGGAGGGTCCAGCAGCTTTGGCGGGAGCGATGAGGAAGGAGCAGCAGTGCTGGTGGCTACCTGTCTTGTCGGCAGCAGTCGGAGCTGGGCTGGTGCAGATGGCGCACTGGTGGCCACCGGTCGTGCTGACAGCGGCTGGAGCTGAGTTGGGGCGGAGGAGAGGCGCGGCGGAGGAGCCAGCACATGCTCAGAGACGCTTGAGAGCTTGGCGGCGGCCTCGGGCCGGTCGTGCACATCTGAGCAGGTTCCGCAAACTGCAACCCACTTAGGAATGCCACGAGTTTCCACGTGGCACGCACACCGTTGATGGGATGTAAGGGGTCACCCGTGCTTCCAATCAACGGTGTGCTGTTCATCTCGGGGGTTTGCCAGTACACACAAAAAACGATTCACAATCCAATGAGCAGGGGAGCAAGCGGGGGGAGTGCTCATTCGAGCCCGCGTGCGCACCGGGGGGAGTGCTCGCTGGTCGAGGGAGTGCAGTACTGGCGGATGTGCGCGGGGTCGTGGCAGGGCTGTTTTCTGGGGAGGACTCCCGGAGCAACTGGTGGCCAGACAGGGAGTGCCGCAGCGACGCGATCCCCGAGCCGGCCCGCTCCACCACGAGCTCCACGAGGGACGCGCTCACCGTGCGCACTGCGGCATTCCGCTCGGAGGCCCCTGTGAGGGTCTCGGAGGACCCCTCATCGGCGAGGCCCGCGAGCTCATCTGGCGCACTCCCCGTCCCTCTCCGCAGTGGACCAGCAAACCCCCGAAAGCGCTCACGCAATCGCAAACCCGCAATGAAAATGCTGCACGGCGGCCAAGCAAATCGAACCTGGAAGCGCACGATGCATTCGTGTTGCATGTAACCGGGCATCGTGCGGTGTGTGCTGCATTAGCTGGGCACTGTACGGCGCGTGTGTAGCTGGTGTGTTCAGTAAACTGCGCAGGGCTGAGTCGTGCGTTTGAAGATTGACGCCCACTGCACTGTGTTGGTGCTGAATCCGAAAGAGTCGATCCACGTGGCAGGCGCGAGAGGCTCTGTATGCCTTCCGGTGTACCAGGCCGATGCCGAGCAAGCGCTATCCGCCCGGTTTTGCGTGTACCTATCGGGGTCGAGGACGTCCTCCAGCCGACAGGCCACACGGCTCCGATCACAATCCAGCTCGAGCCCGCAACAAACACGAGCCAACCTGAAGACGCCCCAACCTCCCGTATCTGCGCGCTTCATCGAGAACCTCAGAGGTCTTTGCTCAGGAGGCGCAGGAGGGACGCAGAAGGTGAGGATGGCGGTGGTGATTAGCAGAGCCACATTGCCTTGCGATTTCCGATGCGGAAGCTCTGCTGTCGTTTCTGCTCGAGCGAGTTGGCAGCAACGTCTCTGCTCAGAGTGACCATTCATTCACAGAACTCTCCGTGCAAACCCTTGGTGGGAAGAGTGCTCCGCGGTGCAAGATGCTTGGATGCTGTGTGGGATGGAAAGACCGAGGCCTCGACGCTCCGAGGGACCTGGTGGCTGCGCCGAGGGTTAGCCGCCAATACCTAGAAGCGTCATCCCCGAGGAATACTTGATGCCACTACTCCAGAAGTCCTGCATGGCCCCTCCTCCTCGCCCCCCAAATCGCTGAAGCTCTCTGCTTGCTGAGGCCTTCTATCGAGCCCGTCACGCCACATTCGCCAACAAAGCGGTCCCTGGGAAAGTCCCCCGGGGGACCCTCTGCCAACAAAGTGCATCCCCGCATATCCAGGAGCGCCCCAGGTGCCGCCTCATCGACGAAGTGCTTCCCTAGGCTCTTGTTCACGAAGCTCCGCGTCCAGTGAGTGCCCCCTGGGACGGGTAGGAGGTCAAGCAGTGGCGCATCATCGGCCTCGTGCTCCCATATACGGTCATGGAGTTCTCATGTGACTCGACAGAAACTGAGAGCGAAGAACAGCCAGAAACGTCGAGCTGGCGGATTGCGAACCATTGATGGCGAGCCACCCGAGGACGGTCCTAGGCATACAGCTCAGAGAGATCACTTTGCCGCTCAAGACTACGAGTCATCGTTGAGCACCGCGGTGGAATAGCTGCAAACTCATTGGTGTACTCCAGGATGGAGGCGCCGGTAACTTAGCAAATGCACCGAACACGTTGCTAATGGACCGGGCTGTGAGACCTGGACACGGGGCGCATCAACGAGCAGAAGGATCCACAAGCACCACGCCCGATGCCAGTCCCGCTTTACCCGCCCCAGGATCCCCAAACGGACCTGGATGATGGTTGACAGCAGAAGCGAGATTAACGCCATCGGGCAGCCGACACGAACCATTGCACGCCAGCCCCTTGGCGCCGCCTCCCCGGTGGCCAGCCACACCTCTGAGGCGAGCCGCTCCGTGCCATAGCACCAGCCAATACACACCACCTGCGCGCCCGCAGCCATCGGATTTCGACCGTCAGAACCGTGCCCCGCCACTTCGAAAACTCATCGCCCGATACGCAGATATGACAGTCGGCACGGGGCTGCTCGTGCTCACAGGTGTCCGAGTGGGACCCACATTTGGGGTTTTGCGACTGAGGCTCCGTGTTTGTGGATATGCTCGGATTTATGCTAACTTACGAAGCGGTGAATGGCATACAAGAGACACGAGCCTGCCACTCGCGGCATGGGTGCGTCATATAGCCATTTCGATTTTCAAAGAAATCAGCACCAGGTTAAGCGCGCGCCCACCAGCCTGTGGCGAGGCTCAGGGGAGTGCAGCAACTTGAGCTGCAAATTCGCTTTTACAACGCTGCCGTGTACTTGAGCAGTACAGCAATAACTGAACGGCCGACATCCGAATAGCTACGACGCTCTCCGGAGGGTGCGCACACCTCCACGATTCCAATCATCACGAGGTGATGGTGGGATAGGTAATAATCCACGACCTCGACGTACACCCATCCTCCTTCGGTGCACATCGGCAACCCTGCGCAGCGGGTGCGCGTCGGGTCAGCACGGGCTGCAGCCTCGAGCTCGAACCTTCGAGGTGCGCGTCGGGTCAGCACGGGCTGCAGCCTCGAGCTCGAACCTTCGAGGTGCGCACGGAAGGCGGCGAATATGACGCACCGAGCAGGAAGCCGACGAAGCAGAGGAGTCCGGACGCGAGGGAAGGATGCTGACGCAGCCTTGGGCAGCAGTTGCGCACCACGGCGACGGCACTCTGCGAGGGGCCCCACCACCGCCACTTGAGACGGCCGCTCTTTGGGTGGCGCGCGCCACGTGGCACCGGGCACTCACTCTTGACACACTTGACACATCCTCGAGAACTTGAGCCTCGAAGTTCACGTTCTCAACCCCACCATTGATCGTAGCTCCAGGATTTTGATTCCAAGGCATCATTTCAACGGCTAACAGATGTGACGCCAGGTTGACCGGGCTCTAAACCTCAAATCTGCGCACTTTGCCTACGAATGCGAATCAAGCGGCCTTCCACAACGAGAAGCGCGCCGGCTTTCGCGGTGTCACTGCAGGAGCGACGTTGTGGTCACAGTGCCAGGAGATCGGCCACGAGCACTGAGCGAATCGGTGGGCGAAGCATTTTCCAAAAAGAGTACATGCTCCCCAAAAAGGCACTTTGAGACACTCACGAGCCCTGTCCCCAGCCGTGTGCCCTTTTGGGTGGGTGAGAGGAGGGCGAGAGGTCGAAACGCCGGGAGGAGAGAGGAGCAGAGGGGAGTCAAGGGTCGCCATCACCTGCATTAGAACACATGCTGAGGCCGCGCCCACCGCAATGATTGCGACGAAGAATAGCACGGAGAAGAGCTGGGGCAGAGGCAGAAGCGCTAGGGCCGCCGGAAACACAGCGAAGACCACTCCCTATGCACCCACATCACCATTTCCCTTGGCGCAGTCACGCCACCTTCAAGGTGCAAGACCTCCTGTGGGAAATATGGCTCACGCATTGTCTCACACATCACCTGGAGGACATTAACCAACACAACAACGGCGGCCCTCGTAACCTCTCAACATTTTGCAGGATCGCGCTACAAGGGCGATGACCGTACCGGACCATGCTTCAACGCCTCCTCTATTTCCAAACTCTCCTGGCGCGCAAGATGACCAGATGCTGTGAAAACCACCAGCCCCTGCAATGCCCCTCATCCCACAGGTCTCTGAATGAGTGGTGCCCGAGCGGTGAGGAACGCTGCACTGGAAAGATCCCTGTCACTGCCACTTCAACCAGAAACCGTGAGGGGTCGATGGAGACACGTGGCCATGCCCAGCTCCGCAACTCTCCGCCATTCTCAAAGCAACGTCAGGCAGGCGCCACAACTTCTTGGAGGCGGATTCTCAAGTACTGCAACAGAGACTGCGCCACCTGTCGACGTGTTCGCCGGATATCGCGGTCGCAAGGCTCACCACAATAATGGCGCAGGCGGAGTTGAGCGCTGCCGCTGCAAGCGACGCGCGCACCAAGGGGCCCTCCTTTGGGGCAGCAGAACCATGCGCAATCTGCGGCGGCCCATCCCGTGGCACCCATATCTCAGTGCACTCCGCCGGATACGCCTGGTGCTGGAGACTTGACAAGGGGCATGGTGCGGATGTTTGACAACACGTGGTCAAGCGTGATGCACCGGGTCTCTCACTCTACCCGTGCGCAGCCGTGCGCCTCGAGGGTGGGGGCACAGTTGGCATGCTTCACCCAGCTTGACTCGTCAATTCGCACAGTCGATGCACCACGCCAGGGCAGCGCCGGCGCAGGCTAACTGGCATCTGTTCTCGGGGCAAAGCGTGTCGGAAAGGGGAGCGGACAGCCACGAGGCGCTGCAAACTGGTAGGCTGCCCACAGTTTGTTTGGACAAAACCATGTCCCCGCAGCCACATCTCCACCCCTTCTTACATCGTTCCCAAGGGGTCCAAAAGGAGCTTCTCAGCGTTCCAGTTTCGGGGGGACCTCCGGCCTCCAGATGGAGGCGAACGCACCATGGTCCCAGTGCAGAGAGCCAATGAGAAGAGGCTCTGAGAGACGGCATCCGCCCAAATACCGACGTCCAAGAGCTGCGCAAAGTTGGGCTGCAGATAATACCCAAGTCCATTCCCAGAACCCGGGAGAGATAGACCTGGCATAGCCCCCACGGTGGTACAATGACGACACGCTCGATAAGACCTGAGTCTGCCCTTGTCATCAGGGCCTACAGCTGTGCTCTCGACAGCTGAGCCGGGCCGGGCGCATCTGTCATGCAGGGGACAATCATGGCACTGAAAGCGCCAGTGCGCGGTTGCAATGCCCGCAGTGAGCCAGTAAACCTCGTCGAAATGCAGACTATAAAATCAGTAGGGAAACCTGTTCCACCACGATGTTTCTGCTGGGCGCCATTAGGGGATCTATCACATTCCAGCCCGGCTTTTCTGAGGCAACGATGGAAATCTTGAATCCGTATCGAAGACTAAAGCTCCAGACAACTGCATGTTTGTGTAAGGTCATGCCTGGCGTTTGGGTCTCGTGAATTGCGTGACGACATTTGCAACAAGCTACCATGCGAATGCGGAAGCCAGGATGCGCACCTTGGAAGAAGAGAATACCGAGGAAAAGTGCTGCAAAGGGCGCCACCTGCATGATGCCGAGGCCAACACCCAGGCGTGCGGGTCGCAACCCCCAGGCGGGTGCGTCGCAACCCCCAGGCGGGTGGGTCGCAACCCCCAGGCGGGCGGGTCGCAACACCCAGGCGGGTGGGTCGCAACACCCAGGCAGTACGATTATTGAGGATTACGTATCGGACATGGATGGAATGCCCTCGAGTCGGGTGATACCATCCATGTCGCGACATGGAAGACCATTTATGTCCACGGTACGGGATAACTTTTTACAATATTTCCCCAAAAATTAAAAAATTCTGACCGGACCGATGGAGGCTCCTCGACGAGATCTCGATAATTTTGAAATAATTGTGAACATCGGACGGTGAACGGTTTGATACATTTAGGTCAATGTTTGATCGAACGGTATGAAACATACATGGATGGTATTATTCAGCTCAGAGAAGGCCGAATACCATACTCCACAGACGTCATTCTCAATAACCGCCCTGCCAGGCGGGCCGCAACAACCAGGCGGGTTGCAGCACGTGTGAGCCACTTGCAAAAGGCTTGAGGGCTGCTACCGAGGGCTGGCCATGGACGCCAACCGCAGGGGCCTACCTGAGATGCCTACTGTGAAGGCCTACCGCTGAGCCCTACTGCAGAGACCTACCGCGGAGGCCTGATGCTGAAGGCTATCACCGAGGAATACCACGGAGGCTAAGAGCAAAGTCCCAAGTGGAAGACTGCCAGGGGGGCCTCCTAGAGTCCTACCGCGGAGGCCTCAAAGCGCGGAGGCCCAAATTTGAGGCCGTCTGCCAACCCCTACCGCGGAGGCCCACCTTTTGAGGCCGTCTGCCAACCCCTACCGCGGAGACCCACCTTTTGAGGCCGTCTGCCAACCCCTACCGCGGAGGCCCACCTTTTGAGGCCGTCTGTCAACCCCTACCGCGCAGACCTACGGCCCAGGGCCTACTGCAGAAATGTACTGCTCAGGCGACAGCGGAATCCGAGTACGGAAGGCTATTGCCAAGGCCTATTATCGATGCGTATTGCTAAGAGCTAGAGTGCTGGTTAACGGCGGCGACGAGGAGGGCAGGTAGGCCCACTGACACTGGGGAGTGTGTGAGGGAAAGTTTACGCACCACCCATCTGAGGCACTCGGCCGGCTTGAGAGTGCTTGCATGCACCTGCGCCGCAAGTACCCGGGACACACCGCACGTACCAGCTTGTCTTCGCTATTGGAAGGAAGGCACTGATACATACTGACATTTTTTTGGCTGGCTCCAAGCAGAAATCTGTCGGGCGAGTGCGCAAATGATGCAGAGACCCGCAGTGCGGTGCACAGCCGCTGCAGGCTGGCAGGAGTCTAAGCATCGTGTAGAGATGGTGGCGAGGCGAGGCTTGCCACTTGCTGCTGGATTGAGGGATCGTGAGCATCGCATGAAATCGAGACTTCGGCAGAATCGGACTTTCGTGAGAGAACAGAAGCAAAATTGCTTCAAGGCCTCGGCGCGGTGAATGACATAGTCGGGTGGGGAGGCGCTCACCAGCATCCAGTTCAAGGCCAGCGCCACTGCGAGAGGTGGCTGCAACTGATGGGAAGTGCACGTTGTGGCGACATCCCGCGGGGAGCAGCTTCCTGAAATCGAGTTATAGAAAAAGCTTTCCGCATTCAGGAGGCCTCCGCTCCAAGGCAGAGGTGACTCGAAGGAACGAAGCAGGAATCGCCAACACCTGAGCGCCAAGCAAGAGCTTTCCCGTCAGTATGGAAGGACCTCCGTTGGCTCCCCTCGCACTCGCGGGAGGCTTGAGTGAGGAAAACGCTGTCTGAGGCGGCGGTTAGGCTTGACAAGGTCTCCTTTGTTCCGGAATATTGTACGAAGAGAGTTTGAGTTGAGTGTAAGCGGAGAACTTTCATGCTGTCGCGAAGGAACGATTGCCGTTAGCGTGTTCCTCGCTAGTTCTCCACACCTCATCACGCACACGTAAAGTGCGTCCAGACCGCAGCGCGTCCTCAGCTCCAAGCATGTTCAGGGAAAAACCTCATTCAATATGGAAAAGAGTTTTTCTCGGGGGATCACCAGGCCATTATCACACTGAAATATATTGACATGATGTAGCCCCCCGCTGCGCAGCCGACCCCAACGCCAGAAAAGCGAGGACTGGCGGCGGAAAATGCGCCCAAGGCGCTTCGTTGTGTGAGTTGCCCCCAGGCCATCTCCAGGTACAGCATGGGAAGGCTAACCACGACCACTGCTGCCATGTACGGCAGCAAAAACGCCCCGCCACCGTTTGCGTAGGCTACCGAAGGGAACCGCCAGACGTTGACAAAGCCCGAGGCCGAGCCGGCCGCAGCGAGCATGACCAGGGAGTTTGAGCCCCAGCGCTCTCGAATCTTCGATATTGTACTTCGCCCAAGCAGTTCTGTGTAGGATGGGTTTTTCTCAAGCGTGCCAGCACCCCTTCCATGCCCTGCGCCATCGTCACTTTGCAGGTCGCTGCGGTGCACTTTTTCACTCATCGCACAAGTCCGCGCAAGGGCCTTTACTCTGATAGAAATTATACGGCGGAGCCTCGGCGAAGTAGCACGGGATAACTTCGTTTCAGTTCATATGTGCATCGAAGCAGGAGGTGGCGACGATAACGCCGTGTACAGGTTACTAATGCTTTACTACTTTGTCCTCAGACGAAACGCAAAAGAAAACTTTACGTCAACGCAAAGAGCTGACATAAAACCATATTGATGCGCGTGCCCACAGGATGATGTTCGGCAAACGTAGAGACGCAACTTGAACAAGGTTTGTCCAGAAGACAGGCAATTTGCCGAAACACGAGAGCAGGCCCCTCGTAACTAGTCCAAGCTTCATCCTAGAATGCTGCAGACTTCGAAACTTTGAACAAAAAACATACAAGTTGGTCCGTAAAACAATGGCATCTCGGGTCTTTGGCAGTTGTGAGTTGAGCAACGAGGTCACAGGATGTAGAGGGCAACCTCAAACCTCGAAACTCGCAAGCTGCAACTGCTTGGACGCTGCCGCGATGTGGGAGAACCGAACGGTATCCGGTAGATGAACGTGACCTACGGACCTGAGTTTGGCAGACCTGAAGTGACGTGACGCTTGTGACGTGTCTGATTGGACATGTACAGATACACTATTACTTGTTCCCAGAGTTTCTCCGAGCGCGGCCGCTGCGCGGCCTGCGACACGCGAGGGTCGACGTTACAGTTGATCGAAGAGGCTCGGAGAAACTCAGGCATGTCTTGGCAGAAGCGCTAAAATGCCCGTTTTCGCTATCTCTTTTCCACGGAACAGGTTCACGGAAAACAGCCTCAAGGGCTGATAAGATAATTTATTGCAAGTTGTGTAGTTAATGAATTGAAGAAAGCTCGACGGAATATTGAAGTTATGCTGTCTAAGTATTATTTGTTCTTGCTCGCTTGCGAACGGGAGGCCTCTAGGGCCCTTTAATAGGCATGACGGATAGGGTACTTTCGCAGATTTGCGCAAGCTAACCGTGGACAAGATGATTGATTAAACGGTGTAGAGTTAACGGAATCGAGCAATCTCAACGGCATATTGAAGGTAAGGGTCTTATCTGACATATTTTCTCTCTCAAGTAGTCATGAAACTCGTGTGCAGTTCGCAAACGTTGAGGGCTGATGGGGTTGGTCGCAGATGCGACTTATGCTAGCATGAGCGAGAACGAGCACCCCAACCTCCATAGTTAACGGAATCGAGCAATCTCAACGGCATATTGAAGGTAAGGGTCCCAACTAGCATATTTTCTATTGCAAGTAGTCATGAAAGTTGTGTAGAGGTCGCCAACGTTGAGGGCTGATAGGGTATGTCCGCAGATGCGGCATTAACCCCAACGAGCGAGAACGAGCACCCCAACCTCCATAGTTAACGGAATCGAGCAATCTCAACGGCATATTGAAGGTAAGGGTCCCACCTAGCATATTTTCTATTGCAAGTAGTCATGAATAGAGGTCGCAAACGTCGAGGGCTGATAGGGTATGTTCGCAGATGCGGCATTAACCCCGACGAGCGAGAACGAGCACTCCCACCTCCATAGTTAACGGAATCGAGCAAGCTCAACGGCATATTGAAGGTAAGGGTCCCACCTAGCATATTTTCTATTGCAAGTAGTCATGAAAGTTGTGTAGAGGGCGCCAACGTTGAGGGCTGATAGGGTATGTTGGCAGATTGGAGCATGGCCACCCCAAACGAGATTGAGTCCCCAAGGCTCTATAGTTAGTCAAATCGAGCAAGCTCAACGGGATATTGAAGGTAAGGGTCCCACCTAGCACATTTTCTATTGCAAGTAGTCATGAAAGTTGTGTAGAGGTCGCCAACGTTGAGGGCTGATAGGGTATGTTGGCAGATTGGAGCATGGCCACCCCAAACGAGATTGAGTCCCCAAGGCTCTAAAGTTAGTCAAATCGAGCAAGCTCAACGGCATATTCAAGGTAAGGCTCTCC
Source organism: Cymbomonas tetramitiformis (assembly GCA_001247695.2). Classification (NCBI taxonomy): domain Eukaryota; kingdom Viridiplantae; phylum Chlorophyta; class Pyramimonadophyceae; order Pyramimonadales; family Pyramimonadaceae; genus Cymbomonas; species Cymbomonas tetramitiformis. Next base: position 2,487 of record LGRX02001835.1, on the reverse strand, counting down.
CCTAACTGTTTTAAGTCGTGAACTAGTCATGAAACTGATGCACACTTGCCCAATGTTGATGGCTCATGGGATATGTTTGCAGGGTGGAGCATCCCCTCGTGGAGTGAGAGTGAGCACCCCGGACATGAGTTAGTAGGTGACGTTTTCCATCCTGTGGTACAGGCTGTGGTGAACATGTGGGTATAAGGATGGGTGTAGGGGGCTTAGTGAGCTCCCGGGGGGGTCCATTTAGGCTAGGGGTGTAGGGTTAGGTGCATTTGCATGTAGCGTGTCATCGGTTGTCATACAGTTTAGGGTATGGTAACCGAGGCAGGGAAATTGGCACATGATGCATGGCACCGGCTTAAAGTGCAGGTTGTGGTGAACATGTGGGTATAAGGATGTGCTGGAATTGACACTACGACTAGTTCGTACAGTCTAGTGTCATTCCTGTATGTCATCTTCGGTGGTCAGCCTGTGTCACTCATCTCGGGTATATATCGTTCTTATATCCGAGTTTAGTGATCCGTTGTTTCACCGTCGGCAGCGGGTCCTCACTGCCTGAGCTGCTGTTTCCAGCAGGTTATGGTCCCTCTCACGTTCGCGTGAACTGAATTTTAGCGTAGAATTTATTTTATTTCCGCCCTATCTTTCGGTTGAGCGTCTCCACGCCTTGTGGGACGCTTTAGAGCAAATTCTGCGTATTTTCTGGAGGTGGCTGCTTACGGCTTTGGGTAATTTCGACGGGGTGGACTCCTACGATTTTTGTTACGTTGTTTCATTGTTAGATCTCGTTTTCTTCGATGGATTCGCAGCAGATTTCTTCGAGTGAGGAGCTTACAGCTCTTTTGGCATCTATTGACTCTGGTTTTGAGAGAGTTCTTTCTCTCAAGCGGTCTCAGCTTATTTCACTGTGCTCTTCTTTGCACACAGCTATTTCGCATTTTCGTACGCCGCAGATTTCTCCGCAGATTTTGACCGCAGATCCGCCGATTATTTTGGAGATTATTGTTTCAGAGAGCACACAGGTTGGTGGTGCTGGTTCCGATGATTTCGCGAGTTCTTCTGTTTCGCTGTGTGAGACAGGCGTTGGGGATGCGCCCGCAATTATTTCCACAAAATCAGTTTCAACTCAGATTTCGACCACGAGACCCTTGCCTAGTATTGCTAGGGCAAGAGACATTGTGCCACAGGCCCCTCCTGTGCGCACAGAAGTTCATTACATTCATGCACCTCCAGTTGCAGCTTCCTATATGGGCTCTGGGCGGCGAGATTATGAAGTGTATTTGAGTAGTGAAGAAGAGGATGAATCGGAGTACCCACTTGGGTATTTCGACGATTCCGATGGCAGTTGTGAGGAGGAGGAGGAGCACCATGGCCACTTGGCCGCTCCGCATTTTTCGTCCGATCGATTGGAACGGGATTCCGAGCTGGACACAGGTTTTCAGCGGGACTCTTATGGCGGAAGTTTCGAGGCCCCACTTGGGGAAGAGTTTTTACCGCAGAGTGAGTTTCATGTGGGCACAGTTTCTTTTGAGGATGAGCCTATTGTGGACGATGAGGATGTCTACACCGCAGAGGAGTGGGCTGCCTGGGAGGCAGGAGCCCACGATTCCGATGGAACTGGTGGTGCAGAATTTTATGATGAAGATTCTTATTCTGAGGAGGATGCTGGTTACGATTCTGGTGGTGCTTACTATTAATTTTCTTTAAACAGACAGGCGGTGCTCTCTGTTTCATTTCTCCACCACTTGCTGTAGTTTTGGAAGCTGGAATCCTGTTATTCATTTTGACCACTTGCGGGCAGCTTGAACGAATGAGACGAACACTTTATGGCAGCAGACCTATTCCAGTTCACAGTGTATTCGAGTTAAACCGACAGGCAAAATTTGTTTTATGATTCTTCCATCACATGCCGACAGGCGAGTTCTGTGGGGAGCACCCACCACTAGCTGGCAAAGTATTAATTTTAGCAAACCAGAATGGTCCTAGCAATTTCCTAGGCTTAGCAAGTATTTATTTTGCTAGTCTGTACTTTCATCACGCCACTTTGTGACTTGACTAGCTAACTAGAGTTAACATCCTGACATTTATCTGTAAACTCTAGTAGCTAGGGTGGTGAGTGTCACTAGCTGGTCCACCTCAGATGAGGTGGTGTGCTGGAATTGACACTACGACTAGTTCGTACAGTCTAGTGTCATTCCTGTATGTCATCTTCGGTGGTCAGCCTGTGTCACTCATCTCGGGTATATATCGTTCTTATATCCGAGTTTAGTGATCCGTTGTTTCACCGTCGGCAGCGGGTCCTCACTGCCTGAGCTGCTGTTTCCAGCAGGATGGGTGTAGGGGGCTTAGTGAGCTCCTGGGGGGGGTCCATTTAGGCTAGGGGTGTAGGGTTTAGGTGCATTTGCATGTAGCGTGTCATAAGTTGTCATACATTTTAGGGTATGGTGACCGAGGCAGGGAAATCGGCACATGATGCATGGCACCGGCTTAAAGTGCAGGTTG
>LGRX02001834.1:0-30284 GCA_001247695.2 Cymbomonas tetramitiformis | reverse complement strand
CTAAGGGAAATCGAAATGGTAGACGACGTGGGAACCTCCTCGCGTCATCGTCCGTCGGTCCCACCGCACCGTGTCACATTCAATGTGATATCTCTTAAGGGCTGAGCTATGCAAGCCCTGTTATAATATTCAATATTATCAATAATCACTGTGCAGTTGAACAGCTTACACAAGTGAACGTATGTGCGGGTTTGTGAGTGCAGTCTATGAATCCAGAACTGCTGAAGCACAACGCTTCCTCACTTAAGTACCTACGTCTCCCATCATCTTAGATGGTACCGCCATTGGGTTGTGAACCCGAGACGTAGGTTGAACGACCAGCATTGTATAAACGACTAGTTCGTTCGTGCTGTGCATGCATGTTCCGTGCATGCTAAAGCGAAAGATGGTTCTTGAAGAATCGACAAGATGTATCTTTGCTCTATCATCTTCGAGTTCGGAGTACGAACTCTCGATGACAGGGATGCCTGATGATATGACATAATCATCTGGCGACATGTACAGTCATCGTCGACCGTACCGACGACTGTCATAAATGTATGACGCGACTCGACCTGTACAGTCATGATCGACCATACTGTCGACTGTCATAATAATATATGACATGACCGACTGTCATAATAATATATGACATGACATGACATGGTATGACATGTATGACACGTATGACACGTATGACACATATGTCATCGGTCATAACCCTGACAGATCTCCCCTCTTAAGAGAGTTGTGACCTCACAACGGGCATACCTTTGTATATGTCTTTGATGTCTTTGTTGTTGTCGCTTCTTGCCGGTACCAGTCTTCTTACACCGATTTGAGGCGTCCCTCATGGTGTTTTTAGGTTATTGGGGGAAACTGAGTCCACTTTAGTCCCTCACCTTAGGCATTTAGCCATACAGTCCTTAGGATGTAGCCCACCTTTCCGGAAATCGTATCGTTGAGTGACGTTCCAAGGTTCAATGAAGAGCGTTTTCGCGATACAATCCTACGCTGGATTATTGATTGATCCACACGTTATCATGTATGTGCTAGACGATTCAAAGCATCCGAAGTCTACGTTACGGATTATTTGCGCTTGCCGTCGTCGCCTTTGCGCGATCGATGATCCCACGATTATAACGAATTATATTCGAACGATTCTCGGCCTAATATAGTGCACCCAACTCTTCCTCCCCTCCTTAAGCTACTTTGGAGGATCCTAGGCGGTGATGGGGAGCCCGATTTCGATAATAAACGAACAAAGGGGCTTGTTTTAATGCAAACGGAGTGGCCCTGCTTAACGGAATTGGATTTATAATCCTTAACCGGTCTGCTCAACTCCTCAATATTTTGTCCAGTACGCACGCTTTGACGAACATCTATCGCGATGAGTGAGAATGGATTCGCCACGTACTAATGTGAAATTTATTTAGTTATGTTTGTCAAGCACAACTTAGGATCACAACTCCGTCTACCTCAGTCGATATCTCCGGTAGCTTCGGATGACTGGCCAAGAATCCGATGACAAACCACGGTTTTGGCAAAGGTAGCTAGCAGTTTTTATTTATCCACAGATATGATATCTCGCATGTGTGCGTATCTGTGCAAGGGTATGATTTTTGAACAAGGCTCACTACACCTTTAGCAAGGAAGGATCAATTCCCGCTTCAATGCAACATAATGATAAACATTAAGAGCAAGGTTATATAGATGATCGATATGTATTAGTATATATTACAAGAAGTAAGGGCATAAGGCTTAATATAATGGTTAGCCTTCATAGGCAGCTATAATGTCTGCTGCATTGGTCAGCTCTGTGGCTTTGACCCAGGTGTCATGCTCAGGACCGTAGCCTGCATATCGTACTAAATAGTATTTGACACCTCTAGTGAACTTATCCGAGAGTATATGTGATATCTCAAACAGTGGTTGCCCTTCTTCGGTGATCATCTGTGGCAGAGGCTAAGGTGCTTGGATCGAGTCATTGTACAGCTCTAATCTGGAAACAGGCTGTACCGGATGAATACGGATATCAAGATTTCCGAAATCTAACTCGTATGCACGTCCATCGATGGCTAAGCACTTTGGAAATAGTGAACGGCCCAATATATGGCTGCTTAAAGTGTCTGCCTGCCTCTGTCAAACCAGTCCATTGTATAAACTCGGTCCGTAAAAGAACTTTCTGCCCGACTGCAAACTGCTTAGGCATGTGAGTCTTATTGAATCTGGCTTGGCTAATTTCTGCTGCTCGGGAAATGTTGTCTACCGCGTTGGCATGAACAGCCGAGTACCGGTCAAAATGATCTCGAATAGCTTCTTGTATTGGAACAGGAGCTTCTGGCGGAATAGTGATAACCAGGTCATGAGGCGAAAGTGGTTGCGCCATCGAGTCGAGATAAAATGGTGAATAACCAGTTGATGCAGAAACGGTATTGTTAATTGTAAACTCCACCAGAGGCAACTTGTCCTCCCACGAATTGGCTGAAGTATCATTGCAACAACACCTGAAAATGAAAATGCTACTAATCAGTTTGTAAACCAGAGGATGGTGAAATCATATCATGAATCAACAATTTGAAAAATACCTGAGGATGTCCTCAATGAAGGCATGGCTTCTCTCATTGGCAGCATTCGACTGTGGATGGTGTGACGATGTCATGGACAATCTCGTACCAGTAGATTTCCACAGTGTCTGCCAGAATGTAGAGGTGAATCTGGGGTCTCGATCTGAGATGATGTTCCTCGGAAGACCATGGAGCTTGAAGATATGTTGCATATATATAGAAGCAGTATGCTGAGCTGTCCAGGTCATGCTGAAGGGAATGAGATGACAACGATGAGAGAATTGGCACAATACCACAAATATACTGTCGTGCCCATTAGTGGTGATAGGCAGATCAGTGATCCAATCAAGAGATACATCAAGCCATTTTGTCTTAGGCACAGAATATCGTATGTGTGCCTGACCATAAGGCTTGTGTCGCCTCGTTTTCTGGCGCTGACAAACGGGGCACTCCCGAATGTACTTGATAGCCGCCGTTGTCATTCCTGGCCAATAATACCGGCTACGCAGAAGATGAAGCATGCGATTTTTGCCTACATGACCAGAAATAGTGGCTGAGTGGCACTCATGAAGAAGAATGTGGCGAAGCTGTGTGATCTCACCGTCATCTGTGGGGACTTTAGCTGTTGGTGGAATGTACAGCTGTCTGCCATATATGGTCTTACGATAGATCAACCCTTGAATGAGCTCGAAGCTGTAGCTGCTGACTGACTGTGATGAAGTCGATGATGTCAGCTTAGCCAAAATAGTCTGTGCAAATGTGTCACGATCATATTCGGATATAATGATGTCGTGTAGCTGATGAGCTGATGAAGAAGATACAAGAGCAATGAATGTAGGATCTGCAGATGGAATGACCTCACTGATGTCCATATGTTGAAGACAATCAGTAAGTTCAAAAAGTGCAGAGATACGCGTGAGTGCGTCTGCAACCTTATTCTTCTCGCCAGCAATGTGCTCTATACGGAAGTTGTACTCAGAGAGTTCGTCCAACCACCGTGCCTGTTTGGGGCTCAGTGTGGATTTGGTCTGGAAATAAACCAGAGGCTGATGATCTGAGCGTACAATAGTCTCAGGAGCTCCCAACAAGATGTGGCGAAAGAATCGGAAGCCTTCCACAATGGCAAATAGCTCGATCTCAGGAATAGGCCAACGTCTCTGTGTGTCGGATAGAGTGACGCTGTGATAGCCACATGGCTTCATACCTTTTCCTTGATCCTGGAGTAATACTTGGCCAACGTGTGTGCCTGATCCATCGACCTCCAAAATAGATGGCAATTTCTGATCTGGGAGCTGCAATACTGGAGCGTTACAGATGGCACTTTTGAGGTTATCAAATGCCTGCTGCTGCTCAGATTCCCAGACAAATTCTGCATTATCTTTAAGGAGACGATTGAGAGGTTCGGCAACTTTGGAGAACTTTGGTATGAATCTCCTGAATTGACCAACCATGCCCAAGAATGACCGAAGGGATGACTTGCCATCTTTAGCCATACGGCGTAGAGGCTGCTTTCCAACGGTAGGACCATAAGACACTGGAGGCTGAATAGCCATGACTGCTCTGATCCTGTCTTCGATGATGGATAGGCCTGCTTCAGATATGTGATGTCCGATAAAATCTATAGATTTAACGAACAACTCCACCTTGGAAGGCCTGATGAAAAACTGGTGATCTCTGCAACGCTGGAGGAACTGCCGAACATGCTTCACATGACTGTCAAAATCTGGACTGTATACGATAGTGTCGTCCATGAATATGACAAGGAACTGGTCGATGAAGTCGAAAAATGCCCGATTTCCTACACGAAGTGCTGTTGCAGGAGCATTGGTCAATCCGAAAGGCATAACTGTCCATTCATAAGAGCCGTATCTGGTGCGAATAGCAGTTTTATGTATATCATCCGGATGAATGGGGATTTGGTGAAAGAACTGGTTGAAATCAAATCTACTGAACCATCTTGATCCCTTCAGCTGCTCTAATAGGGTGTCATGTGGTGGTAGTGGATACGTGTCCTTGATGGTGATGTTATTCAGGGCACGATAATCACAACACATCCTCCACTTCCCCCCTGGCTTAGGAGCGAAAATGATTGGGCATCCATATGGCGATGATGATGGACGAAGGATACCCAACTCGACATATTTGATGATTTGCCGTTTGAGTTCCTCCATCATGGGTGCTGGAATGGTGCGGACTGGCTGTGAAGGAGGCTTATGTCCAGGTTCGATGTCGATTCTATGATATCCACCTTCAAACCGCTCTGGCCTATGACCAGCCGGAAGATCCTCTTGGAAAACGTCTGAAAAGTCTTCTCTCACTTGATCACGTGCTGCTGTGACCTCGGGGTCTTCCATTGTGGTGTCTGAGTCTGATGCTGCAAAGACCAATTCACCATCGACCTCGGAGAGGAAAAAGAGATATGCTACGGCTTCTTCAGCCGAACCACTGGATCGAATGCGACGGAGATGTTTTCTCATAGTGGTGGCACTGACCAATTCCATTTCAGGAAGGCCATCTGAGTCTGGAGTCTGCTCAACTCTGGACAATACTGTGCGAATACTGGAGCCTGATGAGTGCTTCCTAGTGATCGTCAGATTTTTGGTCTGAAAGTCAATATGTGGATTTCTCCTCTCCAACCAATCTTGACCCAGAATGACAGTGAATGGTTTCATGTCAATGATGTAGAGATCTACTGAATCCTTATACTTGCCCAGCGTGAATGTAGCATTGGAAAGATAGGATGTACATGGTAGTTGGCTTCCTCCAGCCAATCCCACTGAAAATGATGAGGAATCTGTGGGAGGTATACCAAGCTGTGCAGCGAACTGTCTGTCGATGAAAGATGATGTGGCTCCTGGATCAACCAAAATGTGAGTATTCTGTCCATGGACTTTCCCCTTATACAGCAACAGCTTTTTCTGGGATTTCAGCTGTGCTGTCTGAGATTGCATATGTGCGATGTTTTCTGTGGGATTATCCATCTGCTGAAACTGTAGTGTCAGTCTGGATAGGACTTCCTCTGAAATACTCTCAATCCGGCCACTTGCTTCAGTGGCACTTTCTGGCTGATCTACCCTCGGGGTGCTCTCATCACCGGTACCTGCGCAGTACCCTGAGAGTTTCCCTGAGGAGCTGAAGCTGATGGAACTGGATCTGGAGTTGCAACTGCTGCATTGATGCTGTGCTGACTCTTCAGTTCCTTGACCAAGGTGTTGATCGTGTTAATGAGTTTGTTAGACCCATCTTTTGCACCCTGATTCTTCTGTGGCTGTCTCTGATTCTGAAAGGGATTCTGTGCTGGTGGCTTGCCTTTGATCTGCTTTCCATCATTGGTAGTGGTGGCCCAACAATCCTTCTCGATGTGACCTGGTCGATCACAACGATGGCAAGTCTTATTCTGATTCTGTTTCTGTGATTGTCCTTTTCCTTTTCCTTTTCCCTTGCCTTTGCCACTTTTTCCTTTATTCCTATTCTGATTGGACTTCTGACTGTCATTCTGTTTCCAATTCTGATTTTTGGATCTGTCGTATGGCTTATTGCCACGTCCTCTGTCCTTATCCTTTTTGGCTGGCCCTCCAGATGACTGTTCCTTCTGCCCTCGATAATGAAGAGTCTCTGATTGCTTTGAATGAACAACATAGTTCAAGTCGAGCAATATCTGTGTGGTTAGTGACCACGACATATTATTCCTTTCTGTCTCTGTCAGGAATCGTAAATGAAACTGTCTGCGAAGTTCCGGATCTACGCTGTTGACGAATCTGTCCTTTATCAACACATCTTCCAGTTCAACTGCTGCCAGTGCAGCCAGTGAAGTGAATGTGCGTAGATAATCTGAAAAAGTCTGATTTTCCTGTTTCAGTGACATTAGGTGTTTTTTAGCCACTGATCTTTTATGGGGGTTACCAAACTGTCTGAGGAAAATCCCTCTGATTCCTGCAAATGTGGCATCTGGTTGATTTGCCACGACCTGGAAATAGTGTCGATCATTATTCTGTATAAGAGTGAGAAACACTGTGATCAAATCCTTATCATTGACACCTGGATACGTGAACTGGAAATATCTGTCCACTGTTTCCAACCAGACCTCTGCGTCCTGTCCTGATTTGAATTCCCTAGGTGGTGCCATTTTCACCTTGGGGACCAAACTGGGTGGAGCTGGTGCTGGTACTGTATCTGAATCTGGATCTACAAAGACCATCGGAGGACTATCTGCAGTATATTCTTCATCTGGTTCCTGAGGCTCGTTTTCAGGATCTCGATATCTGCTCATATCAGGCTTCATTCGGCTGATATTGTCGAAGAACCCTATCTTGTCGTATCTGGTCTGGGTATTATCATAACCAGCATGCCATTTCGGAATCTTGAAACGACTGTATGCATCATATGAGCCTAAGATGTCAAAGAACCATGTAGACGGATCTGCATTAATGGGTGGAATATCTGGATCTTCCGCTTCTGCCATCTAATAAAGACAAAACACAACACCAAAATCTCTTCAGCTAACTGAGTGTGTGTAGATATATATATACCTATGTTATATATGGTATATCTGTATATTATGATGAGGTTATGCATGTACATATATCCACCTTCTTCCCCCCTCAAGGAAGTGTGTGATACAGTGGCAGTTGTCAATTGCCAATACCTCATTCAGCATGCATTCCTTATAGGAATCAGCTGTTACAGTTTTAGGGTTGCAGCCCTACAGTCCTTGGGTTGTAGCCCTGCAGTTTTTGGGTTGTTGCCCTACAGTTTTAGGGTTGTTGCCCATAGTATTATCATGTCTATGATGATTTAGCATGATATAATAATGCCAAAAAACGAAGTTTTTCCAAATAATGGCAGTATTTTAGGGCATGTGTGGTTACAGTGGCCCTATTACCCAATACAGTGCTTAGGTTGTTACTTGCTATCAGTAACCCTAATACTGGTAAAAAAATAAGCAGTATAACGATTTTGCCAAGATTTTTAGGCAAAACTGCATTCAATACCTAAGTGAATGTTAGGTGATTTTCAGAGGGTACGTTATACCCCTTACACACACATTCAAATATTAGGGTGTTACAGGGTGTTACACGTGTTATGTCTTTCAGGAATTGTTATTTGATAGATAAATATCCATTATAGCAAAAAAAATCAATCCCGAATTTGCAAAAGATTACACGTACAGCATTTCGACCGATTTTTCGTTACAGCCAATATGTTTACCCCTACATATTACACACCTAATATCTAGGGTGTTACACGAAATATGACATGTGTCATTATGATTTTCTCATACCTCAGTAGGTATAAAATCATATTATCAAATAAAATAGGGTCCGATTTTCAATTTTCAAATCTATCGCAAACGGATTTTACCTATTTTGGCCGTTTTTGGCTATATGTATATATATATATATATATACATATCTCTGTGTGTGTGTGGACTGCAAAGTACAGAAACACTGCAAATCACTTTTCCTTTGCACATGACAAATTTCATGGAATAAAAGTGAATTATGCTGCATATCAACATCTGAGGTTGATCACATTTCTGGGTTTTACTGATTGAAACCCATAGAGGCAAATGCACTCTCTGGTGATATTTAAGATGAATAAACTGTAAATGAATTCACAGTTGTGTCAGATCCTAAGATATATTTGAATGTATACAACGAGTATATCAAGTGATATCTCTGTATTCAAATACATCTGGACACTGCTAGATGTAATCTGAGCAGTTTTTACACAACACATTGTTTGTGTGTATGTACGTCCACAATCACCTATTGTCAATTCATGTATGGTTGCTGATCTGAGTTGGTACATGCATGTGAAGTGATCATCTGTATCAACTGTCAGAATGCAATGTAGATATTGATGTTGCTCCAGCGATGATATGTGAGTGAGACGCATGGACAGTGCTCAACAGTGACCAGCTGTTATTTGAGCACTGTATACTGCCTTCGGGTCTGGAGATATCTCCATCCAGCCCTTCAGCATGTTATTTGATCCTGTTCCCTTATGTATCGCCATCGCTGACACTTCCACGCACATGTGTTTGGAAGTGGGATCTATGTATTATGTATTGATACAATACTTGATCATTACACTTGGAGTCAGTGTATTGTCAACATAATGAATGCTAGTGTTTGTGCAGTGTATAGTACTGCTGATTAGTACTTGTGTGCGTGTGTGTTTACTTACACACACTTTGCAAAATCTTTATGGATATCACAATATCCTAACAGCTTATCATGCAGATTGTCAGCATACCACGTACTGATTATATCTAACATGATATATATAGTTTAGGGATTGTTGTAATTCCATGATAATCTCATTACGATATGAGTTGCTGATAAATTTCACATGAAGCTCAGGTGAGCATTCCTTCAAGTAATCCACCATAGAATGTACGTGTTATCTGGAGAGCATCTCGGCTCCACCAGGGCACGACAAACTTATTATGGTGTTATGATTACTGTCAGGCACCCTTTGCAACATGGATTCTAATATAGTTTAGCATTCACTGCAATATGCTTATGCTCTATTTAATACAGCTGTTATCGTGATCAAGCTGTTCAATATAATAAAGTATGTAACATTTACAACACTGCAATCATTCAGAACAAAATGTGTGCATGATATAGAAGTATATGCACTGTGTATTAATGATTGCTGTAAGTGAAATGAGTGTATATGTGTGTGTGCTAATCTGCACACACATGTTGTGCATAGATCATTGTGCTGCCATCGAGCATTCCTCGCAATTTATGAAATCATGAAAGGTATATATTATGTTGACAGGCCATAAATCATTGCACGCAGTGATTGTAAACAGTGCGTAAAGATGATTTGCAAAAATCGCTGATGTATGTTGTATACAAATGTGAGTGCGCTGCTGATGACAAGTATGAATTGTCGTCGCCATTCATTAGCATATGATACAGCATATTTTTCAAACGTGATTCATGTGAGCGCGCGCATGCTGCGATCAACTTCTGCAAATATGTGACCATCGCGCAGTATGCGACCACCTCGCATGCTGCCATCTGCAATTTAATGACCATCGCGCAGTATGCGACCATCGCGCATGCTGCTACCTGCAATTTAGTGACAATCGCGCAGTATGCATGTATGATGCCGTATAAAAGCCATTCAGTGCAATCATAAAAATTGCGATACTGCGCTGATGCATCTGCGAACATGCATATCTCCGTGGACCATTATCGTATACATTTCATTGTTGCGCCGATATATGCCATATGCACACCTTATCGCGTATGTGTGCGATCAGCTGTTGTGCAAGTGCGCTGCGGAAAATCTCCTCGCGCAATTTATGCGCTGTCAATATGCGAGCGTATTTATTGTTCGGTTTGTAGATATTCAGTATTTGCGAACGCTGTCGTATATGCGCCCTCCTGCAAACCTGCGAACAATATTAAGTATGCTACGCTTCTATCACTGCACCCACTTGAGTTCTCGAGTGTCGCGCCTTGACGACTTTTAGAATACCACTCTTAAGGGCTGAGCTATGCAAGCCCTGTTATAATATTCAATATTATCAATAATCACTGTGCAGTTGAACAGCATACACAAGTGAACGTATGTGCGGGTTTGTGAGTGCAGTCTATGAATCCAGAACTGCTGAAGCACAACGCTTCCTCACTTAAGTACCTACGTCTCCCATCATCTTAGATGGTACCGCCATTGGGTTGTGAACCCGAGACGTAGGTTGAACGACCAGCATTGTATAAACGACTAGTTCGTTCGTGCTGTGCATGCATGTTCCGTGCATGCTAAAGCGAAAGATGGTTCTTGAAGAATCGACAAGATGTATCTTTGCTCTATCATCTTCGAGTTCGGAGTACGAACTCTCGATGACAGGGATGCCTGATGATGTGACATAATCATCTGGCGACATGTACAGTCATTGTCGACCGTACTGACGACTGTCATAAATGTATGACGCGACTCGACCTGTACAGTCATGATCGACCATACTGTCGACTGTCATAATAATATATGACATGACATGACATGACATGACATGGTATGACATGTATGACACGTATGACATGTATGACACATATGTCATCGGTCATAACCCTGACAATATCGATACCGATTGGTGATATCCATATCGGAAAGAACGAATGCGGCGCAGCGATTTGCGGACTGCACAAAGCCACAAACGCGATCCTGCAAATTGACTTTGGGGGATTTTGATTTGATCCCTCCTAAATATGAAATTTGTAATTTGAGTAAGCTGTAAGGTGCGCATTGATCTCATAATGACTGTTATGTGTGCTTTTATTTGTTCATATACATTGCTTATTATCAGCTTATCACCACGGATCGGTATCATATTGGGTTATTGGCTTTTCACATGGCCTTAAAATTCAAATAGGCGGGTTAGGACGCTTTTCAACATCATAATTTCTATCATTAATCATAACCAATCCCTTAGATTGGTGGAGGGTGCACTCTGCAATCCTCCCTGACATTGCCAAGATGGCAAGACAATTTTTAGCCGCGCCTGCCAACACTGCGGGTGTGGAGCGAGCTTTCAGTGCTTGTGGTGCCATGCACTCCGACTTACGCAAGTGCTTGAGTGAGGGTACCATTGAACACGCTATGATGGCGGCCATGAACTAAGCTAGCTAGAGCTTTAAGCTTGAAACCATGAATATGTAGTTTGCCACTTTGCCTAGCTAATATATGCTAGTGGACTTATACTCCCCACATGGTGGTGGCAGCATGTATGTTTGTAAATAGTAGTGCAATTTATGTAGCGGTATCCTGAATCCACACTCAGATAGCTATTGTTTGTGATATATATATCGATATCTGCGATATATATCGATATCGGTGATATATATCAATATCGGTTAGAACTTGTAGGTATCAATATCTGTCGACAACTCGGTATGTGATATCAATATCTGTCGACAACTCGGTAGGTGATATCAATATCTGTCGACAACTTTTTAGCTCATATCAATATCTGTCGACAACACAAAAGGTCATATCGGTATCTGTCGACACATCATTTTAAAATATCAGCATGTATCGATATCCTTTTTTGCAACCGATACCGTGCCTTGACACATTGTATCGTGTATGCTTATCGTCCTCGAACCGAAACCCGAAACGTGGGACTCGTTTGACGTGCGGTGGGTTTACAGGTGGTTTACAGACCAATCATTCGCATAACACTTTTCTCCATACTTTCGGTTTCGTACGACATGCTTTTCGTCCGTGTAACAAATTTTGTATAGATGTATACTACCTCTGCATCCATGGAAATTTTTGATCGCCACAAACGTGGCAGCCTACATATTGGCCACCAAACGCAAGTGCCGAGGATACGGGGTCCCGAGGACCCGAGTTTGCCAAAACAATATGTGTAAAAATTTCGTCACCACTATGAGGGACCCATGAATACAACGAGGTGAAACTCCTAGTATTCAGAGTCCGTGTTTACGAGGTAATTTAGTTAACGGCACGCGGTTGCTCTTATTTGCTCCGTATTTTACTCTCTGTCTACGATACGCGCACCGCATACAGGTTTCTATGTAAATACAGGATTTTAAGTGGGCCGTTTAACAACATACTTATACTTTACAGATTTGTCCGGTTGGCAATTTTTGCACCTCAATACTAACGCAACAAAGCTACACCTTCTCGACTCGCGCAAAACTTTCCGTAGGCTATTCTTACACCTCAATACTAGCACGGTGGTACCGCCCCTTCTCGACTCGCGTAAGACCTTCCTTTCGGGCTTCTGTAATTATCAGTCTACTGTACATCTTCATCTTTCGGCCATTGTCACACTTGTGCCGCGGCAAAAACTACACTCTGCAGCTCTTCATCCTTTGGGACCTTCTCGCTTACGCAATGACAAATATCTTTGGAGGGCCTAAGGAATCTCATACTTGAAAAGAACAAAGTCTTCATCTCCCTCAATCATCTTCTGCGGGGCGCAACTGAGATGGAAAACCGCCGAGAAATAGTTGGTCTGCTTCTGTTCGTAGCCTAGGAAGCAGCGGCCCTTGCGTAGGGCCGCAATCCCCCCACTGCCCGAGCCCATGAAAGGGTCCATCACCACCTGACCCGCGGAGGAAGTGTACCTCTCCACCAGATACTCCCCAAGCTCGACGCTCTTCTGTCCCACCACCAAAGTCTTGCCGTCCTCGCTACACTTGCTCTTCAAAGCCGCACATCCCGTGATCTGGCAGTTATGCTTGAATGTACCAGTAGAGTGCAAAGCCTAGAACGGCGCCGCGTACTCCTGGTAATGCTCCATTGCCATCTCACACAGATATTTCACCATGTCCGAGGTCTTTTTTGAAGTCCAGTTCTCCTTCGCCCCGAACTCCTTCACATTCTTCTCAAGGACCGCCTCCAAAGATTGGTACTCGGTCAGGGACAACGGGCCCAAGACATTCCCGCAAAAAAAGTTAGTCAAGGTCTGCACACCGGCTATCCCCTCCAAGTCCGGGCCGAACTTTGCCAGCACCGCCTTCTTGTAATCCAGCTTCGGCTTGTTCAGGGAACGTGCCAGAGTGGTGGACAGGTGCCCTAAAGCCGTGGGTGTGTTCCCCCGTACCTCGCTTTGGCGTACACCATCCAACAGCACGAACCCTGGCATGTTCTTGTATACCTATGCAAACATACCACTTCAGTCCCCGTGGCTTCAAGCACACCCTCAAACTAACAACGAAGCATCCCGTGTACCTTTAGACGGTTCTTTGAGGCCTCGTGGTTTATGCAGTTCAATGCCGTGATGTCTCCCATTGCGAACACGATGGCCTCGCCATCCGCCTTCCCCAGGTCCTGCTTCTTGTTGTCCTCTGACAGGGCTGCGTTCAGATCAAATACCATGCTGATTGCCTGCAATGCTGCACCCCAATCAACCTCCGTGTTGTACCCGGTGTCCTTCTCGTCACCCCATGGGACATCCGTGATGACCGCTGCGATCCCGACTCCCTCCATCAACTTGGCATGCAAGTCCTTTGCAATCTCCTCGTACGTCCCCAGGACCAGAGTCAACAATGGAATTCCTGCCATGAACTCAACTCTTTTCAGCCGCCGCAATGTCTGGCCAACAACAAGCAATTAAGCCACACATGATTAAGAGCTTACCTGCACCAATGATGGCACGGGAAGTCAATACGACCGGGTCTTGCACAGCTCCCGCCATCTTGTGCTTGCGCAGGCGAAACATAACCTTCGGCTCCGGCGCCTGCTTCTTCTTTCTTGCCGCCCCTTTGGCCTCTTTCTTCAGGTCAGTTGTTGTCTTGACTTCAACGTACACCGGGTAATCCTTCTCATATTCAAGAGAAGTCCACCGCAAGGCGATGAAACTCATTAGTTCCTCAGCATGTGCCTCATAAAAAACAGGCTCCGTACCGTTGCGAAAGGGCCCGCCCGTGGCCAAAACCTTGTCCACGGACACGTTAGACAGGTCTAGTGGCTCCGGAACCTCTTCCTCCTCTTCCTTCTCTACCTCTTCCGCCTCGGCCTTCTTCTGCAACTTCGCCGCACGTAACTCTGCGGCCTTCTCCGCCAACTTAGCTTCGAGCTTCTGTTCCACCTCCCGGTCTTCGGCTTCCTTCTTTTCCAGTTCAATGGCTAACTCGTCCATCTTGTTTCTGTGAGACATTAAACACGTGAGCAAGATGTGTGAGGGGGTAACCCTGAAATGCTCCACCCAATTGCACTCACGCACCGCTCTTCTTTGAACTCTTCATTCCGCTTCTCCACCCTGGTAAGTTTTTCCGCGCGGGCCTCGAACTCCTCGAGTTTCTTACGCTCCTGCTTCCTTTGGAGTCGGGCGTCCCGTTCGTCGTCCTCTTCTTCAGAAAGGGCAAAGTCATCCACCTCCATCTCTTTACCACTTTCATCCCCCGCATCATCAACCTCATCTTCAACCTCACCATCGTCTTCGGCTTTTGTCGACACCTCGCTGACCTCCTTCCATCGGCAGTGATCGATGTACCTCTTCACGGCCTTCTTCATGTAAAGGTCCTCCTTTCCAGCCAGACGGCCAGCATTCACCGCTGATGGCGCCTTCAGATTGTCAGCCTGAAAGAAGTGTGGGGTGTTTTTTCAAGAAACATCTTGCAAGAGTGAAGTAGAAGACGAACAAGTTTTCAGAGTTCTACGTACCTCTCCCAAGAGAATGTGGTCGAGCTTTCCCTGGTTCAGGCTTTCCATCCACTGGGCCGCTTTCTCAGAGTCCATTACCTTCCCGCCCATGGAATTGATGTGATCGATTGTGAGGGACCTCATCCAGAACGCCGTGCAGCAATCCGTGAAGGACCGTGGAGATGTAATCACACGTGTTGGTTTCGGACTTGTCTCCACGGCCTTCAACTTCTTCGCGTCAGTGATCTTTCTAACACCTCCACCCTGGGTGTTTTCAACGAAAGGCAGGCTCTTCAAGCACTCCTCGAAGACTTGCAATTGCTGGACCGCGTTGAGCCTCTCCAACTCCTTGTTGTTGTACAAGGAGTCAAAGTTCAAGCAACAACCTTTGCCAAGAGCGTTGCTGCACTGGCGGATGATCTCCTCGATCTTGAGCTGGTCCTGGAGGTACTCCACGATGCGGAGAAGCCTCGTAAAAAAGCGTTGATCGAACTCAGCACTTTGGTACTGAGCCAAGAGGTCCGTTGATTTAACTTTCTTCTTGGTGCTTTTTTGAAAAGCCAAGATGTTCCATCTGAAAAAATATGCGAACAAACTCAAAACTCGCAATGGTTAAACTTGGGTTTAGAATTCAAGTAGAAAAGGATCTCACTTGAACATCGAGTAGTCCTGGAAAAACGTCCGGGTCTTGGACCCGGAATCGTTTACAGAGATCTTGGCTACAGCCAAGGTGGTGATTTCATCCAGGGTGAGGTTCTCGTCCAGGATGTTTGCGTTGTGTGTGAGGAACATTGCATGTCCCGGTTCCACATCTTTCTGCCGAAGCTGGCAGCCATGCGCAAAGGCATGGGCGTAGAATGCGTCGCGTCCGTGTCCGTCCACACACACGTACTTGTAACTGAAAGGGACAAAACTTTTTTTCAAAACAAAACAACAGCAAATCAAGGCAAGGCTTGAGTATAAAGTATTCTATAAAATGTTATATGTTTTTACTCTTTCTAATGTTCGAGCTACGCATCTATTTACCATTGCGAGTCTGGCATCCACTGAGGACAAATCCCCCTACGCTTCTTCGCAGCGCGTTCGGCATCTGCCTTGTTCTTGCGTCGCCTACTTGCTGTCGCCGTGTCCGCACAGTTGTACCAACCACGTGGGATCTGGCACTGATCTGACTCGTCTTCTGAAGATGGATCTACGAGAAAGTCGAGACTCTTTGAAGACTCAACGCTTTCAGACCTGCAAACAAAACTCTTCAGCTCGAGTCGTTTTGACATTAATGTCAAAAGCTTTCTTCTTTGCGCATTTCTCAAGCAAAACAGAACATCTCAGAGAGTTTTGACATTAATGTCAAAAGCTTTCTTCTTTGCGCATTTCTTAAGCAAAACAGAACATCTCATAGAGTTTTGACATTAATGTCAAAAGCTTGCTTCTTTGCGCTTTGTCAGAGAGTTTTGACATTAATGTCAAAAGCTTTCTTCTTTGCGCATTTCTTAAGCAAAACAGAACATCTCAGAGAGTTTTGACATTAATGTCAAAAGCTTTCTTCTTTGCGCATTTCTTAAGCAAAACAGAACATCTCAGAGTGTTTTGACATTAATGTCAAAAGCTTTCTTCTTTGCACATTTCTCAGGTAAAACAGTACAACTCAGAGAGTTTTGACATTAATGTCAAAAGCTTTCTTCTTTGCGCATTTCTCAGGCAAAACATTACAACTCAGAGAGTTTTGACATTAATGTCAAAAGCTTTCTTCTTTGCGCATTTCTCAGGTAAAACAGTACAGCACAGTTAGCAGAGCTTTGGAACCTTACCGCTTGGGCACGTGCTCGTAGTGGGGCGGCCGCTTTGAGGGCAGCACCGCCCAGAGCATCGCTGGCTCATCCCTGAGCTTCCCATGCTGCGCGTAAGAAGCTTTTGCAGCCTCACCGTCGTTCTCATCGCCTCGTGGGTTGTCGCCGAACCAGCACTCGTCCAGAGTTGCCTCTGGTTTTAATTCCACGAAGTGGGAGTCAAATATTTCTTGATAATTGTGGCGCACTGTGCTACGTTGCGGAATCACTGCTTGCTTATTTTTCTTTGGACCCATGTTTTCGGAAGAAGGTGAAGTTTTTTTACTGAGAAGGTAAAGTAAGTTGAAGCGTGAAAATATTCAGTCAAAAGACTTCCAGGCTTTTAGAGTTAAGTGAAGAAAACTTACGACGCAACTCTTCTTCGCAACGTTACTGAGCGTGACGGCGCGAGGCTCTGTGAGACAATGTTTTTTTTTTAAATAAAAAAATTGAATTTTTTAATAAATTCTTTTTTTTTAAGTTCGATTTTTTAGATATTATTTTTCAAATAAATATTTTTACTGACATATTTTATACTTATGATTTTTTTTTCCAAACTTACGCCGGTGGTGTATTATTTTTGTGTGCGCTATAACGACTTAGGGTCGCTGTTTTGTCTTAATTCTTTCTCTTTTCATGTTTAGCAACTGGAAATATGTAGGTAAAATATGTCAAAACAATTTTTTAACGTCGTCTTTCACAAAGATGGTGAACAAACTATCTCCGAAGTTCCAGTTTCTTTTGCAAAAGGCGAGCCCTACGCGGTTGGGCAGGTGCTTCGAAAGGTTTTCAAAATTCCTGACGAACAAAGTTACACCTTGATGAACATGAACACCGACGAAATATTCGAAAGTGTTGACTTGTTGCCCATTGTTCCAGAACACCTTTACCAGATTTTTATCGAGTTTTCGGAACCAGAGGAAGAAATCATACCTGTCCTTGAGTCCGAGTCAGACTCAGACAGCGACTCCGATTCTGTAGACTTGAAAATCACTGGCGAGAGTTCCAAGGCAAGCTGTGCTTCAGAACCTTTCAAAAACGACGCAGCCAGTACTAACAATGTTTCCACGAAAATTATCTGGCCAGTTGGAGTTTCGCACACCTCTAAAGTCCCACTTGACGTTGACGGCTCGAAACTTTTCGGTACGCACTTCAAAGGCGAGCTCACTGGAGGGAGGAAAGGTCTACCTTTACTTCAACTAGATTTCTTCGTGAACAACCGAACTTGGTCGGAGGCTGGGAAGACTACTTGGAAGGGACTGAGCGACGTTTACGGTAAACAGAATGTTCTGGCTCGTTCAATGCACTGCCTGGGTGAATATGTCTGTAAAGACGAGGAGTGTGTGTTCTTTCAAGTTGGAGGCAAACACTTCGTGAAGCGAATGTCGCGCACGACCGGTAAAAACGAGGACGACTTCCTTGGGCACAAGGTATATATTTCTGTTTTCGTGAAACACAAACCTTTGTTTCCACCGATAGCTTGGGTAGCTTCCTAAAATAAACTTCGTGCTTTACAGGTGCATGGTCCGGCTTGCCCCAAGTGCCAAACCCCTACCGAGTACGTTGCTTGTTCCGCTCGTGCCATCGCTGCACGTGTCGACCTGGAGGACGTAACCAGGGTGTCTGCTATTTTTCGAGCACAAGGGTGTGCACACTTGCACTCCTGTGCAGAAAAAAAGGAAAAGCAATTCTTTCACCCGACACGCAGGAAGCGATTGCGAAAGTCGTGCCGACTTTTGGGAACGCTAGTGGAGAAAAACTGAAAGCTGCCGCGACAATGGAAGCCTTCCAGAAAATGCTTTCCTCTGACGAAGGGTCCCTGGAAGATGTCTTCAAGGTTGCGAGGGAGGTTCAAGACCAACGCGCAGTCAAAGAGGAAGTCCTTAAGGCCAAGGCGAACACCGGGAAGCGCCCCATGCAGAAGGATGCGGACATCGAGTGGGGAGAACTGGATCGCATGTTGAAGAAGAAGAACTTGAGAGTCTTCCACTTCGACCGCCATCCCCTCAAGTTCTTCATGTCTCCTCTGGACATTCCATGGTGTCCGGCTGAAATCAGATCACAATCAAGGATAAGTACCCTCTCCCGGATGTACAGAGTCTCTTAGATGACCTACAAGGGGCTACCGTCTTCTCTACGATGGATGCCCTTTGGGGATTTTGGCAGGTTCCTATGAAAGCAGAGGACGTGGAGAAAACCGCAATGACTACGCACTTTGGAGCGTACGAGTGGTTGGTCATGCCCATGGGATTGTCAAACTCCCCAAGTACCTGGCAAAGGATGATGACCCAGTACCTCGGGCACCTACCCTTTGCAGAGTATTTGTAGATGACATCATGATTTTCTCAGCTGAGGTTCCGGGTAAGAGCGCCCATGAGGTACACCTCGACCACCTCCGCCAGGTCTTGGAGGCATGTCGAAAGAATTCCGTCTATCTTAAAAAGTCGAAAGTCAAACTGTGCAAACGAGCAGTCCGGTTCCTAGGGCATGTGGTGGATCGGGATGGATGCCGCCCACAGCGGGATAAGGTTGCGTCAGTGCGCGACTGGCCAGACCTAGAAACTGTCACACACGTGCGACAGTTCCTGAGCATGTGTGGCTTCTACCGAAGGTACATCCAGAACTTCGCAGATATCGCGTACCCGCTGACCCGCCTCACCAAATCCGGCGTGGAATGGACCTGGGGCGAGAATGAAAAAGCAGCATTTAAATAGCTGAAAACTGCTTTGATCTCCTCCCCAGCCTTGGCCCTACCCGATCAAAAGGGCGCAGCAGACGGTTCCAGACCCTTCTTCGTACAGACAGATGCCAGTGGAGTAGCACTAGGGGGTGTACTCATGCAGGATCAGGGACGAGGCTTGCAGCCCTTGGCCTTTGAAAGCCGGCAGTTCTCCAGCGCAGAGCAGAACTATCACGCTGGGGAACGGGAGCTTTGTGCCATCCATCATTGCACCACGGTCACCTGGAGACATTATCTGATTTTTACATCATTTAAGCTCATGGGAGACCATAAACCCCTCCAGTGGCTCTTCGCCCCAGCTAGGGAGCTCAGCCGACGTCAGGCTCGCTGGTACGAGGACTTGGTAGAGGTAGGAGTCCATCAGATGGAGCACGTGCCAGGGCGCTGTTTGGTAGTACCGGATGCGCAGTCCCGGCGACCAGACTATCAGGAAATGTCAGCCAGAGAAGGTTTGAAGGAAAAAGGGATAGATTGTCGATCGCGCCACGGATGGGCCCAGAGACTCCGCACCGAAAGGCAAGGGGTCCGAAGAGGACGAGGATCCTACCTCTATCTGTCCTCGGGGCAGTGGATCGCGCCACAGATGGACCCGAGTACTCTGAGCCGAAAGGCAAGAGATGCGAAGAGGACGAGGATCCCACATCTGTCTTAGGCGCCACCTTCGAGTATAGTGATTCCGAGGACGAGTCCTTCCCTCCCACCAGTCCGGCACCGGTCATTGGTGAGCTCACCCATCTGAATGGGCTCACGTGGGTAGAGACGCCGGCCCTCTGGCTGGACGCAGCTGCCACCCTAGCAGTAGGCGAGAAGTCCTTGAGGGATGCCGAATCGCTAGCAGTCATGACCAGAGCAGACCGAGCTAGGGAACAGGCCACAGCAGAAGTCCAGAGTCATCCGGAGAAAGGAGCACCGGGGACCGACGAGTTCCCCCATCCTGAGACCCAGAGTCATCCGAAGGCAGCCGGAGAGGTACCTGAGCCCGTTAAGCCCCCAGAAGGTAGCTCCCACTACGATCAGGTCGTAGATCGCCAGGACTGGAAGCTGATCAGGGAGCGCTTTGAGGAGATAGCGGCCCAGTACGGGATGTTTGACGTTGACGCGTGTTGCGACTCCATGGGCGTTAACCGGCAGGTTGACACCTATTGGACCGACTGCTTGAAGGAAAAGTGGCGCGGGAAACACGTTTGGTGTAACCCCCCTTACACGAAGGATTCGGACTTGATAGAAAGAATTCTTCGGCATTTCCTTGCTGAGTGGCGCGCCGATCCAGAAAACACCTCGGCGATGTTCCTTCTGCCAGACTATGACGCTCCCTGGAGGCGGTTGATTCACCCCAAGTATGGGCTTCATCCGGTCAAGGTCTTTGACATGAAGGACGAAAAAGGTCGTCCCAACCACCTCTTCGAGTCTCCTGATGGAGGTCGGCCCCCGCTGCGCTGGCCGGTCCTTCTGGTTTGGGCCCCAGCAGCCAGCAGGGTAAAGCCCCGAGCGCCACCTGCGCGAAAGGACAGTGAAGCAGAACCCGACGAGCCTTTAGTCACTACAGGGGTTGCAGCAAAGGCCAGGGCAGCGTCAGGACCACTGAAGGCTGATGAGTTCGTCCGCGCCTTGCAAGCGGAATACGAACGCAGCCCGTACCTCAGCTCGTTGAAGGAAGAACTGATCGCAGCCCCACATCAGAGGACAGACACATTTCGCATGGTAGACGACATGATATGGCGAGGGGCAGAAGGGCGGTATCAGCTAGTGCTAGCTCAGGATTCCCCCCTCAGAGAGCTGGTGATGCGCGAAGCACACGAGTCCCCAGCAGCAGGGCACACATGAAGGGATAAGACACTGGACAGGGTATCCCGTCGTTTTTGGTGGCCACGCATGAGCAAGGATGTCACCGACTGGTGCAAATCCTGCGTCGTGTGCCAACAGACCCGGCCACGCAACGGGTATCCAGACGGTCAGCTTAACCCCCTGCAAGTCCCAGTAAGACTGTGGCAAGTGGTTAGTATCGACTTCGTCACTGGGCTGCCTCGCACAGAGCGAGGGTACGACGCGTTTGCTACCTTCACGGACAAGCTGTCCAAGATGGTGCACGTAGTCCCCATGCTTTACGCTGACAGCTCGGCTGCACAGATCGCGCGCATGTATTTCGACCAAGTGTGGCGTTTGCACGGCGCTCCCATGAAGATCGTCTGTGATCGGGACTCCCGCTTCAGGGATGAGATGCATCTCGAGCTACATCGGTTGATGGGAGTCCAGATTGCCTCTACCACGCCGTACCACCCACAAGGTGATGGGCAGGCAGAGCACACAAACCACACGGTCGAACGTATGTTACGCGCGTATGTCGACGCCAACCAGCACGATTGGGACTTGTGGTGTACCCCGGTCGAGTACGCCATCAATGACTCTCGTTCCGCCGTCACGGGCTTCACCCCTTTTGAACTGACGTACGGTCACGCTCCGGCCTCTCAGCTAGACTTCTTCGTGGAGGCAGCACTTGCATCACGGAGAGGCCGAGCTAAGGGGGGAGGGGCGCAGCAGTGAAAAAGGGTACAGCCCACGAGACAGCCCGCCAATTTGTTCGCCAGTTGCAGCTCGCTAGGGAAAAGCTGCTCTTAGCTCAGCAGCAGCAGATCGCCCAGTATGACGCGCGTCACAAGTCCAGGAGTTACGCAGTAGGCGATGAGGTTTGGGTGGACGCCACGTACCTCACCCAGCCGGGCGACCGCGGGTTGCACAAGAAATTGCTTAAGAAGCGCCTCGGGCCCCTTCGGGTGCTGGAAGTCTTTCACAGCGACAGGCAGATGGCCCTTCCCGCGAGCGATAGAGGCGCACCGTCGGCCTATAGGTTGCAGACGCCTAAGCAGTGGAAAGTGCACGATGTGTTTACCGTGGACCGGCTTTCGCCGGCAGAGTCGAGTAGCCGCTTTGTTGAGAGAGCTAAGGAGATTCCCCCTCCTCCGTTGGACGTCAGCGGGCGCAAGGAAACCCACGTCGAGAGGGTGGAGCGTTCGCGTACGCGCCAGCGTCAGGGTAGGAGGTGGACGGAGTACCTGGTCAAGTGGACAGGAATGCCCCGCAGTGAGAACGAGTGGAAGACCCGAGAGGATCTGGAGTGGGACGGAGCCGGCAGGCCCGGCGTTCCCAACCGGGCGTTGTTAGAGTTTGAGAGGATCGAGGCTAAGAGAGTGGAGCGAGAGAAGCTTAGGGTCCGTAAGAGGCGCGACGAATCCGCAGGAGCGATATGGACCACGCTCTCGGAGGAGCTCAAGGTAGACGGAGCAATGCCATGGGTGCCAGAGGAGAGGTTTGATGAGGAAGTAGGAACTTTCGCGAGAGTATCTGCTCAGAGCGCCCTGCCGCCAGTCAACGGAGCCGCAGCACTTGAGAAGGAGCCAGTCGGCCAGTCTAAGATTCTCGTATTGTTTTGTGGGACCGGGTCAGTCGAGAGGCAGTTTACTAAGCAATTTCCCAACAGCGAAGTAGTTGCCGTAGACATTCAGCCCAAGTGGGGCCCCACACATTGCGAGGATATCATGCGATGGGACTACCGACAGTTTAGACCAGGACACTTCGACGTAGTCTGGGCTAGCCCACCTTGTACAGAGTACAGCCAGGCGAAGACAGTAGGCATCCGAGATTTGCGCGCTGCGGACAGGCGAGTTCGTAGGACATTGGAGATCATCCGGTACTTGAGGCCCGAAGCATACTTCATTGAGAACCCGAAGGGAAGAGAGCCCCACGGTTTGCACACGCGTCGATGCATGAGTAATCTACCAGCTCCGCACCTCGTCACGTACTGTAAATACGGGACCGCATACAGGAAGCCCACGCACATCTGGACCAACGTTCCGTTGCGCACACCCCTGCGAGTGTGCGATTCCGACACGCCTTGCGAATTCTTCCGGCAGTACGGTAGGCACGAGAAGGTAGCGCAAGGAGGGCGCGCGATGAGAGCCGGAGGTGTGTTTGCGAAGGGCATGGGAGCGCGAGAGAATTTGTATGGGATTCCGTCGGCACTGTTAAAACAGCTTTTCCACAACCTGACCCTACATGAAGAGGTGCATGCGTTCCTGTCTGAACTGCTTGTCAGGGAGGATCTGAGCGAGATGAGCGTTTTAGTCCAGTCAGCTGTTGTTGAGAGTGACCGCCCGAGTTTGAGCCGGAACCGATAGCGTTAGCGGGAGTACGAGCTGAAGTGACGATCATACCTGAGGGCGGATGGGAATCTGACGCGAGTGGTCTTAGCGATTGAGAGCGTTGGGGAGCTTCGGAAAGAGCGGTGGCTCCAGCCTTGGCGAGACCAGGCGGCAGGTGAGAACCTGGGTAATCCATCCGAGAGAGCAGTGGCTCTAGCCTCGGCACAGCCAGGCAACAGGTGGAAATCTGTATAATCCATTTGAGCAGTGGCTCTAGCCTCGGCACAGCCAGGCAACAGGTGGAAATCTGTATAATCCATTTGAGCAGTGGCTCTAGCCTCGGTGCGACCAGGCAACAGGTGGAAATCTGTATAATTCATTTCACGAGAGCATTGGCACCGGACCTGGCACGACCGGGCAGCAGTTGGAGATCTGGGTAAAAGCTCTACGCACTCCGAGGAGGCGGTGAGGGTTTAAAACCTTTCCTCCGGGCCGGCATCCCGAGAACTGTCAGGTAATTGGCAAACCTATTGTCATCACCTGTAAGTGTACCGTGTTGGAAGGTTTGAAACCTTGAGCGTGGTAATGGATGTGAGACCTCGAGCCTTGGGGGAGCCTGGTAGTGCAGATGGCAGACCGGTGAGAGGCCGACCCTTGTGCTTAAGAGGTCGATCTCCTTATTGCGGTGTGTCTTGGGAAGTGTAATGTCATCCCAGACAACAGGCGGCTGAGACCTGTATAATCATTCAGAGCAACAGTAGAAGATCTGTATAAAAACTTTACTGGTCCGACGTGGTCAGCGTGGACGTGACCTTCCCTAAGGGGGGGGGAGTTGTGCTAGGAGGCAAGCACAAGAGCAAGAAAAACGGCTAAGTATAAACGCAAGAGTACTCAGTACGGAGTACAATAGGACCGATCAGAATGATGTTGATGTGAGGTGCCTAGCCTGTTGTACGGAGTACTCAGTACAGTTGAGTTATGGAAAGAGTTCCTGAATGTATAAGAACTCTAAGTGTAACCAGTTTCGGAGATGAGAACTGAACTGAGAATTGTAACATAAAAAGTAAAGAGCCGTAACTGCTGTATATTGTGTATTGAAAGCATGCACTTGAAAGCAAAAGCATAACTAGAAGGATTTACGAAACCGAAGTCCGATAGTTGACCAATCGTAATCATACCTCGTGCGGTCGTTTAATAAGTGTAGATAGAATAAGTCCGAAACCGTAAAGAAGAGAAAAGCAAGAGTGGAGACTCCTCCTACACAAAACGTAGAAGATTGGTATGTAAATCTTTGACATTGATGAAACAACAACGTAGTACATCAAGATATCAAGAAGTTAATAACGATTTGACGATGTCGTGCAAATACGGTGGCTACCTTCTGGTGCAAATCAGAATCTACAATCGGTCACTGATCAAGGTAGCACGACCACAAATAGTATTAGTGCTTCTGCATTTGTGGGTGATGGGTCAGCGTTAGCAAATCTCCCAGTTCAACCTGATACGTCTACACTTCAAGATGTGACCACCCGAGGGGCTGCAAGCAGTGTCGCCGATGTTTCATATACAGGTACAGGTACCATGATTGTCAATCAAGAAAAACTTAATGGGAATAATCTTAGAATTGAAAGTGGTTCTGGTGGTTTTGGTAAAGTATCAATCGGAGAACAAACTCAAGGGTATACAAACGCCGACCACATTGGAGACCGTTCTGTCGCTATAGGTAGGAATGCATTGTCCATCAATAATACAACCAGTAATGATACGATTGCTATTTGTCAGGGTCATGACCGATGACATATGTGTCATACATGTCATACGTGTCATACCTGTCAGACATGTCATACCATGTCGAGTCATGTCATATATTATAATGACAGTCGTCAGTACGGTCGACTATGACTGTACATGTCGCCAGATGATAATGTCACATCATCTGTCATTATTCAAGGAAAGACTTGAATGACCCTGTCATCGAGAGTTCGTACGTCGAACTCGAAGATGTCAAAGCAAGATACATCTTGAAGTAACAAACAAGAACCATCTTTGCTTTAAGCATGTGCGGAACACGCATGCACAGTATGAACGAACTATTCGTTATCACAATACTGGTCGTTCAACCAACGTCTCGGGTTCACAACCCAATGGCGGTACCATCTATGATGATGGGAGACGTATGGTATAAGATGAGGAAGCGTTGTGCTTCAGCAGATCTTCACACAGAGACTGCACTCATCACCCGCTATTATTTTACACTTGTGTCGCCGTTCAACAACGCAGTGTTTACTTGTATATTGTATAATATATTGTGGGCTCGCTTATCAGCCCGTAACAGATGGTATTCTAAAACTCGTCAAGGCACGATAACGAGAACTCAAGTGAGTGCAGCGTCAGACATAGTATATATTGTATTGTTTGCAGGTTGCAGGTTTGCGCATAAGCGACAACGCTCGCAGTGATATTGAATATCTGCAAATCGAATAACATACGCTTGAATATCGTCAGCACACGGATTGCGCGAGGATTTATCATCGCGAACATATTCGCAGTTGACAGCATTCGCAGAGAAATCGTCTTGATTTTAAAAGCGACAAGGTGTGCATACAGCATGCCGATCGTACATGTGCGCTGACATCACTCGCATAAATGGTTCGCAGATGTACATATGTTCGCAGATGCGACGCGGAAGCATAATCATCAGCAGAATCGTTTCCGCGCGGAAAGTCATCAGCGCAGCATTACAATTTTCGTGATTGCACCAAATTGCTTTTTGTACGGCTTCATACATGTTGATGCGCGATATACTAATTTGCAGTTGGCAGCATGCGCGATGATCGCATGTTTTCGCAGAAGTGGATCGCAGCTTACAACATGCATGTCGATTACATGCGCGCGCTTGTATGAATCACGCTCGAAAATTGTTCAGAATGATATATGGCATGATAGTCATCGGCGGAATTTTGGTCCGTACATAATTCAGCGCTCGTATCATGCGCTGATAAATGGCGATGAGGATACATGCTTTTCATCAGCAGCGCGCCCTATTGCATAAGTTATTTGCAGCGTGCTACAAAGATTTCAATTTGCGATGATGATGATGATGTCAAGATGTTCCTGTGATCAACTGCACAATACATACTCACATCAAAATACTCTGCAAAATAACTAATACTCGCAGGCATATTTTGGATGTATGCATGATTGACATCTGATATTATACTTCAACACACACTACATATTGATGACTGCACAAATATGTCAGCATTTCATGCTTATCTGAAGTATAGTGTGCAAAATGTTTATTTGAGCACACCTTAACTTACAGCACATATTACCTGCAGCATCTGAGTATATGTACATCCTATGCTGAATGACTGCCACACTGTAAGTTGTGCATGCATCATGATAACAGATGTTATATATGATCCAGCTTGATCACGGTAACAGTTGGAATAGATGGCATCAAATCACAATACATTAGACGTGCACAAAAGCATTCATTTGCAGTGCATGCTAACTATATTCGAACCCATACAGTATAAGGTGCCTGTTCAGAGATCTTAACACAGTAATTAGCTCGATATGACCCGGTGGAGTCGAGATACTCCTCGGATCACATATCGTTCTACTGTGGATCACTGAAAGGAATGCTCACCGGAACTGTATGTGAAATAGACCTGCAACTCATTTTTGTAAATGAGATTATCTTGGAATTACAATAACCCCTAAACCTAATATAGCATGCTAGACTTATTCAGCACATGGTATGCAGAGCATCTTGCATGATATCATTTTGGTATACTATATATATTGTAATACCATTAATCATCTGTATATAAGTGATGTATATATCAAAGAAATTGCTTAATCTTGGTATATAAAGTGCTGAAGTGCCCACTCTAATGCTGCACGACTTCTGCCGGTTCGGCCGTGGAAACTGTCAGCTGGGCAACTCTCCGCTCTGGTCGGGGGTGGTTAGCTCGTGAGGGCGCTGTCCATCCGGGAGTAAGTACCATATATGTTGCAAATAACTTTGACATATATACTCACATAGTACCATCCAGCTTGATCACGATAGCAGCTGGATGTCAGTGATGGCGATAGATATGGGAACAGATAAACCAACATGCTGAAGGGCTGGATGGAGTTATCTCCAGACCCGAAGGCAATATACTGTGCCCATGCAACAGCTGGTAACTGTTGGGCGCAGTTCATTCGTCATTCCACATATCATCGCTGGAGCAACAACAGCAAGTACATTGCATAATGACAATTGATTCAGATTTGATCAGTTCAAAATGCATGTAACTCTTTCAGAGCAGTAACTATATTGACATCTGATAGAAGTTGTTGAGGACGAAGCACACACATACAAATGTGTTGTGTCAAACTGCTTTGATTATATCAAGCAATGTCCTGATATGTTTAAAATAAGAGATATCATTTTGATAAATCTTAGAGCACAGACCTATGCTCAAAACATATCATAGATTGATAAATATCACTAAAGTGGATAATCCGCTTAAGTTGATAACTCTATATATCATCAGAAAGTATATTTACTGCCATGGGTTTAAATCAGTAAAACCCAGAAATGCGGTCAACCTCAGATGTTGATATACAGCATAATTCACTTTTATGCCATGAAATTTGTCATGTGCAAAAGTAAAGTGATTTGCAGTGATTCTGTACTTTGCATTCCACACACACAGAGAGATATGTACATATATATATATATATAGAGCCAAAAACGGTGTGCCAGGGGCACGACGACAGATGCTCGGAGATATGTTTTTGATTGAACGTGCAAAGGTACACAATTCGGATTTTTATAATATACTGGATCAGGGCCAGATTGAGGTACAAACGATAATTCGGTTCCGAGTTCTGAAGGCTAAACACTTCTCAAGTGCTCTACTTATTCACTCGTCCCTCAGGTTGCAGGGTCAACCACTCGAGAGCCGATGTCACACTTCGGCTCAACGTTCAGTTCCCGATCCGATCTCATTTCTAATTCCGATTCTTCATTCTCGATTCAGATGTTATGCCGACAGGCTGACACGATGACTGCCCCACAGTACTGTCATACTACTGTACTGTCATACTGTCATACTGTCATAGCGTCATACTGTCATACTGTCTTAACCTTAATATCTGATATTCGATTTCATTGTCTTTTCAACCCCGATGCGAATCTGACCATTCTTCGAGGGTCTGACTGAGTTCCACGATGACACCCCCCACAGTACTGTCATACTACTATAGTGTCATACTATCATACTGTCATAGTGTCATAGTGTCATACTGTCATACCCCGGACATCTGGTATTCATTCTCATCGTGATTTCAAGCCCAATTTCACTGGCATCGTGCCAATCCCAGATTACCCCCGATGACACACATACGGACGCATAGGCATATCGGCTCACGCTGTGCCTCCGGGCACAACTCTCCCCCCCTTAGGAGTGGTCTACCTCCTGGGATCACTCCGCTAAGGTACCCATCTAAGTTCCAGTTCTTAGGTTTTCTGGTTCCTTGCTGTTCCGAGTTCTTAGGTTCTCTGGTCCCTCTTCGAGCATAGTTTGCCTGCCGCTACCAGGGCACCACTTTCAAGAAGAAGGGTGCCACTTGGAATCTAAAGCGGGTCTTCAGTGTCGCGGAGGCGTAAATGTCGGAAAAGTTGTCGTAGCAGGAGTGCTGGCACGGGATATACACTCGCAGATCGACCTGCTCCAGTCTGCTGCGGGTGAGGTCCAAGCTGAGCAGTCTGGATGAGCACCGGTTGCCCATCTGCACGCACACGGTGTTGAAGTAGTACAGCGTAGCAGGGGCGAGGGTGGTGCTGAGTTCGTCCATATGCAGGTGGGTTTCATGTACTGAGTACCGTACATGCAGTAGGTACACACCAGCGGTGGGGGAAGCTGGCGCATCATAGGGCGAAGCCGTAGCGCGTTAGGGAAGCGACCTCTGGGGTTTTCCATGAACCAATGTTTTGGCTCCAGGTAGTCAATGATCTGCAATGCTCGTCGTACGATTTCGTCAGCCTGGGGAAGGTCAGGGGGTCCACCAGTGGTGCGCGCTTGGTTGTACTGCCTGCAGGGGGGACTTGCCCAAACAACATCGAAGAATCCAGGCGGGTATTGTCTGTAGTCCCATTGCAGGATGTCACACACATGAGTGGGTTGCCAGATATGCTCGGAGTCGAGGGTCACTACTGAAGCGGAGGGGAAGCAATTTAGGAATTCCCTCTCTACTGAGCCAGTACCGCTGAAAAGTACGAGAATCCTGGGCGTGCGGGTTGTTTTTGTCTGTATTGCCAGCAGCTCTGTCACCAGTGCCAGCGACCCATCTTCCACGCGCTCTTGGCGTTCCCACGGCAGGGGGATATCATCTTCCATCTGTTCGAGCTGGTCCAGTTCATCGCAGGGATTAGTGATGAGGTGGGCCAGTGTCATTCCAGCTTGAGCGGAGTGACGGCCACGCTGCTCGCGTCGCCGAGTGGCTTCGTCGCGGACTTGCGCTTCCATGTGCAGTCTCGCTTGCTCGAATTCACGAAGTTGTTGAAGTGGACTTCCGCGTTCAAGTTTGTCACGCGTCCTCCATTGATCGTGAGCTTTGGAGTAGCCAGTCCAGCGAACCTTCCACTCTTCCACCTCCTTTCCTCGAACAGACCGCACTCGACGTGCAAGAATGCGCTCAACGTGTGCTTCCTTCTGACCGTCCACTACCACCTCTTCAGGTACTGCTAGGTGATCGCGTGCAGCAAAAGCATCTTGTCCGCTGGTGTACGGTTTGAGGCGATGTTGAGCGAACACGTCGTGAATCCGCCAGTGAGGAGGGAGGCGTAGGCGGTAGGCTACTGGAGCTCCTCTGTCGGCCTCTGGCATGGTCATCTGTA
>LGRX02001833.1:0-23864 GCA_001247695.2 Cymbomonas tetramitiformis | reverse complement strand
GGTTAGGGTCTGTGGGGTCAACGCGGGGCGTTTCGCCACGCTCGCGTTGTGGAGCCCGACGGCGATCACCAGTTCCCAGGGAGCGATCTACACTGAACATAACGGGAGGCTTGGAGCGCTCAGGCGACGAAGTGGGTGACCTTCGTGGCGACCGCTGATGGCGCCGGGACACCAAGTGATGTTCCCGCCGGCCCTGCTCAGTGGAAAGGTTCGCTGTGTAAACAGCGGTACTGGTCAACGAGGGTTCATCCCGTAGGGTTCTGGTTCTGTCGAGATGGCGTTGTCGCCTCTGATCGGCAGACCAGGTGAATCCGTACCCTCGAGCGGCCAGAGGGTTGGGGGTGGCGGAGGATCCTTCTGGATATTTCCTCGGTTGTGGGCGAAGGCTGTACTCCTTGCCCAGGGGCGGTTACCCATACCGCCCTGTCGCCGGCGTCCCGCCGGCAGGAGGACACTCAGTCCTCCTCCTCCGCAGATTGCTGACCCGAGGAGGACGCTGCGGCCGATTCCTCGTTCTGAAAATACTCCAGCGCTTCCGCTTCCTCTTCCAAATCCTCCCATTCTGTTTCAAGCGCTGCGATATGAGATTCATTTGCAGCGCGGCGGCGTGCCAAACGAGCGGGGGCGTCAGCAATCCAGGCTCGTTTCTTGGCCTCGTCGGGACAGTTAGCCCATAAATGGGAGTCAGAGTTGCAGACGTAACATCGGCGTGGCGGCCTGGTCAATCCCGCCGGGCTGGGCGGCACGGCGTGCTGCACCCTGAGGTCGGCGGGGTCGGGGTCAGTAGCATCTTCCTCCCCAGCGTCCTGCACGGCGTTAAGTCTGGAGGACGAGCGACCATTCCTCCAGGCAGGACTTCGGTTCGCAGGTGCTGAGACGGGAGAGGTTCGTGCTGCGGTCAGAGCTTCACTGCGCTCCAATTTGGTGGCCACAGTGATGATATGCTGCAGCGCGGTGGATCCGGGATGATTGCTTTCCCAATCCGCTGGACTTTGCAGATCTAACCGATCCTCAATAAGGCGATCCATGACAGCTTGCTTCAGTCGCAGTCCAGACCAGAACTGATATAATAGCTGCTGTTGGCTGATGGCGTGGCAGTTGGGCATGGCGTCTGCCAATAACCGGACTACCTCGTGCCAGGATACCAGACGAGTAGCGAACAAACGCGCAGTCTCTTCTCGTCGCTGCGCCATGCGCATCACTGTCCCCGCTAGTCCTACCAGCGCGATGTCATCCAGTACGCTCCTGGCTACGTCGGCCAGGAAAGGCGCCAAAGTGGCGTAACGCCGGTTCCAGGCCTCCGAGTTCATCATTCCACCTTGCTTGAGAAAAGTTAGGGATCGCGGCTGTAGTTTGCGTTGAGCCACTTCCTTCAAGATCTCCGGCATGGTGATCATGGTTAGGTCTAGGCGATAAGCACTCATGCGACCCAGGGCGAAGGTGACTACGCCCATTGACAGAAAATTGACCAGCGCTTCAGAAAAAGGTGGAAGCGCGGCAATATCTGCGTCAGTGGTGATTAGGTCAGCGGAGGAGGGGTACATAGGAATGTCTCTGATCAGCTTGAGCACATCAGCCACTGTCTTGGATTCTCGGTAGACATCACTTGGGGAAGCCGCTCCCATAAGATCGTGGTGCCCTGGGAATTGAGAAAGGCGCTGGTCCACTGGCAAGAGTCCCGGGGCCGCTGGCAAGGAATTTCCAGGCGATCTGTACTCTGCTGCGCTGGGAACACCAGAGGGAAACCGGTTGACGCCCAGTCTAGCCGGTACTGTGGCGGGAGTTGGTTGGTTGCCAGCCGCCATTCCTCTAAACAAGTACGCCTCGGAAGATGAAAATGCTGCCCAAATTTGGAGTCCCAGGGGGTCAAATTCTGTCAACTCGGACTCTAAGGCATTTTCCGCGATGGTTACCCATGAGTACAAGGGCAGGCGTCTCTGCTGAGTTCCAGTACGGCTTTCCGCGCAACGCCGCGCTTCATCCACTTGCGTTTTCTCCACTTCCAGAGTGAAAGCGTCAATGTCCTCAATCTCAGTCAGGCGCACAGGAGTATGCACTGACCCATGCTGCGCCAGGTCTTGGATGTCCACTCCGATGTGCGGCATAGTCATCCAAATCCGATTGGTATCGGTTATGAAGTGACTGGCGCTTCCAGGCATGGTTGGCAGTCGGTAAGAGTATTGTGCCTCAGCGCCGTGGCTGACAGTAACTGCGGAGGAAGAGGACAGGTGATTTCTCAACCAGAATGAGGCTCCTTCTAAAGTCCATAACAACACGTCTAGACGCCGGTGTCGTGGTTCACCATTGTCTGAAGGCGGGGGCGAGTTTCCTGGTGACGGTTGATCCGGCTCAGCGGAGTCAGAGGGCGATGAGCCGGTAGCCGGTGGATCTGGCTGAAATGGTGCCGGCGCCGGATGAGCCGGTGCCGGAGCCGGTTGAGCCGGTGCTGGAGCCGGTTGAGCCGGTGCGGGAACCGGTTGCTGGAAACTAGCACAGCAGCCTAGGGGAGAACGCTCCCGGCGGATAAAGAACGAACTCAATATAAGATATCATACGGGAATAAATACCCGGACAGACACAAGCAGAGTCACCGAGGATGACATACCGGATATGACACGTGACAGTACGAACATGTCACAGTGCATATTCCAGCACACCACCTCATCTGAGGTGAATCTACAGCTTGTGAATGCCACCACCCTAGCTACTAGAGTGTTACGTCTAATGAGAACGTGAAAGTCAAGTAGCTAGCAATGATCACAAGATGCACACGAAATGATCAAATATATACTGGCCGCCAAAGAAGAACTCGTGCCGCGGAATTCCTAAGGTCTAATCTCTGCCGGCTAGTGGTCAGCAGCAAGTCAAGATGCCGCCTGTCTGCTCATGGGAAAAGAAGTAAGGATGATCGGAGCTGCCTGTCGGCTTAGCTGCGGACGTCGATTGCGAACTGAGAAAAGAGGTCTTCAATGCCTGAAAGGTTCGACTTACTGAATATGCCCAGCTGTCCGCTAGTGGTCAACACCCGAATCACAAAATACATCGGAGAGATCCCCATCTCAGCTAGTGGTCGAAACATCTACGAGAAGTGCCCTGCCTGTCCGTTTAGAAATTAAGAATAACCAGAAGAATATCCCCCACCAGAGTCGTAGCCAGCACCACCAAATCCGTAATCGTAGTGGTCGTCGTGCGAATCAGAACGAGCACCACCAGAGTCGTACTCGTCGTAATTGTTGTGCTCGTGGTTCTGCGAAAAATCGGAACCTTCGTTCACCGGTTCAGCGTCCTCAAGAAAGAAAGATGCGCTACCAGTAGAAATATTTTGCTGCGGAGAAAACTCAGTTTCTGAAACTTCTAAAACTCCACCATAGTAGTCGCCCTGGAAACCTGTGTCCAGAGCGTGCTGCTGTTCCAACTGAGAAGAAGAAAAATGCGGAGAGGCCAATAGGCCACCAGTCCCCTCCCAATCGTCGTCAGATACATCGTAATACCCAAGCGGGTACTCAGATTCATCTTCGCTCTCACTACTGTCAAAAACTGCGTGGATATCCTGCTCTGAACCAACTACATGAACGCTGGAATCTACGGAGTGATAGTAGTGACGCTCCACACGAACAGCAGGGGCCTGTTGTGGGAGCCTGCGCGAACTGGAACGTCCAGTCGCGGGTCTGGTAGTGGTAATCTGAGAAGAAACAGATCGAGTGTCTAAAATTACGTGTCCAGTGCCAACGCCCTGCTCACAGTAACAGATCTCTGAAGAAACCAAATGATCGGACCCAGCACCACCAGCTGCCGTGTCCTCTGAGACGATAATGATGCTCAGCACAACAGGGTCGCAAACTGCTAGGGAGACTGTGGAAAAATCTGTGGAGCACTCCGAAAATGAGCGAGCGCTCTAGCCTGGGCTTGGCATAATGAAACCAACTGAACGCGCTTCAGGTGGTCAACCTTCTCCAACTTCTCATCAGAAGATACCAAAAGAGCTAGGAGCTCCTCTTCAGACAAAATAGCAGAAATACACATGTCGAAACAAATAAGTCGAGCGAATAAGTAAGCCAACAAAATGATCCAAAACTACCCCGCCGTAAATTCCCAAAGGCAACCGCGCGTCTCCAAGCAAGAGCGAGAATTAGACTCCGTAGGCCACAAGAAAGATGTGCACACTCAAAGTAAGGATAGAGCGAATACGGAATAAAATTCAACGCCAAAAATCAGTTCACGCAAACGTGAGAGGGTCCATAACCTGCTGGAAACAGCACAGCAGCCTAGGGGAGAACGCTCCCGGCGGATAAAGAACGAACTCAATATAAGATATCATACGGGAATAAATACCCGGACAGACACAAGCAGAGTCACCGAGGATGACATACCGGATATGACACGTGACAGTACGAACATGTCACAGTGCATATTCCAGCACCGGTTGAGCCGGTGCTGGTACCAGCCAGGGACCTGATCCAGCTGCTGGCGCCGGTGCACCTGGTAAACCGCTCGCCCATCCTAAGGTGTGCTGGTAGGGCGTCATAGGTGGAGCGCCCACTGCTGGTAGAACCGAAGTCAGATGTGGATAGTGTTGGAGCACTTGCTGATGCAGATTTTGCATGTACTCTGATACCTCTAACATCATCTGATTCTGCATTAGGGATTGATGCTGAGAGTTCAGTGCGGGGACAGAGGCATCCGAGGGCGTTCTGGCTGAGGCGGGGTCAGAGAAGAGTGCTCTGCGCTGTTCTGCCAGGCGCTGCTGGTTCTGTTCCCATCTCTGATGGCGCCTCTCCCGGCGAGAAAGCTGGTTCACTGAGTCTGAGTTCAGAGGTAAGTTTCTGACTGGAATTCTGCTGAGGACATCTGCTTGAGAAGGGGGTTCGATGACTGGTAGGTTGCGGTTAAGATGCGGCTGGTAGGCTGCGAGTCCAATGCTACGCCTGAGTGCGAGGTCTGCGTAACTGACTGAGCTGACTGGCTGCTCCGTAGTTGTTGAGGTCAGCGAGGTAGTCAAAGGTCTGGACTCGCGGTTCAACAGGGACTCGGGCATATCCGTAGTTGTTGAGGTCAGCGAGGTAGTCAAAGGTCTGGACTCGCGGTTCAACAGGGACTCGGGCATATCCGTAGTTGTTGAGGTCAGCGAGGTAGTCAAAGGTCTGGACTCGCAGTTCAACAGGGACTCGAGCATATCCGTAACCGTAGCCGCCTCCGTAGTCGCCTGAGTCAGTGAGGGCGTCAGTGAAGTTGCCTCGCTGTCTATCTCGGACTCGAAAGTCACCGATAACCTTGCCATAGAGTCACCGATCACCTTAGGTTCCGTAACGGTATCGGTAATCGGTGAGGTCAGCGAATGCCCAGAACATGCTATGCTTATGTGGCGTGGGCCACCTGTCAAGCCGGAGCCACCTGTCCTCCCCGCTGCCCCCACCTCCCCGTTGCTTGTTGAGGAGGGAGTTGGATGCATTGAGTGTGCCATGAGTTCGCCAGCCATGCTTTGGTGCGTGTCCTCTGACCTCCCCGCTGCCCCCACACCCCCTTGGTTAGGGCGCGGAGTCCAGGCGAGATTCTCACCCGGCTGCTGGCGCTTTCGCCAGTTGGCCACATCAGAGCGGGAAGGAAATTGACGAAGTCCTGGTTTCTGCTCATTCGCCTCATTCTGCATGTCCTGCTCACATGCTGCAATTTTGACCTCGGTCATTTCGCGCACGGCGATCGGGTCGCGAGGTGGTCGGTCAGCCGGTAGAGGTTGTCCCACAGAGGCTGCTCCCGCGGACTCAGCCTGAAGCGCGTTCTCGCTGAATGGCGTGGGCAGCTGGCCGTGCGGGGAGGTCATCACCGTAGCTCCAGACCAAGTGTGTGGAGTCCTGTAGGGGTTCAAAGGACTTCGCGGTCTTGGAGCTGGAGGACTCATGTCGCGCGTCCGTGGTGGGCTCCTGCAGCGCGGCGGTGGCGGGGTCCGGTCTCGAGTCCGAGGCGGGCTTCGCTGGCGCGGAGCTGGAGGGCTCAGGTCGCGGCTTCCTGGCAATCGCAGGATGCCAGGGGAAGGAGAGGTCAAGTTGACATACCGCTGGGGAGTCGCCCTCATGTTTCGCCCTGCACCAGGGGTGTCAACAGTCAGCACCCTTGGTGACGCCGCTCTTGCATGACGCAGGGGCGGATTAGGGCGCGGTTTAGGTACCGTTACAGCCTCCTCCAGGGAAGGTGTCACACAAGCGGTTCCAGAGTCCAGAGCCAGAGGAGTCACGCTGTTAAACTCAGGAGCATCAGCTGACAGGGTCGACTTCTTCTTGGGTATCTGGAAGCTTGGCGCACCTGCTGCTGTCGCAGCCTGTGGCGGCTGACCCGGAGAGGGCGCCTTGTAGGTGCCCTTCGCCCCCTTGCCAGTGGTTCCAGT
The DNA here is from genome assembly GCA_001247695.2 of Cymbomonas tetramitiformis. NCBI lineage: Eukaryota > Viridiplantae > Chlorophyta > Pyramimonadophyceae > Pyramimonadales > Pyramimonadaceae > Cymbomonas > Cymbomonas tetramitiformis. Next base: position 17,485 of record LGRX02001833.1, on the reverse strand, counting down.
GGCTGCAGCACCTCTCGTGCTGCGCTGGCTGGCCTGTCGTCCCCTTGTACGCCTAGGAGTCGACGTAGGCGACGTTGGAGGTGAGCGTCCCGTGTTAGCGTTTTGCATCATGTCGAAATTAAGAGTGACAAAGTGCAAATCTGACCGTTGGGGAAGTCAAATCTGTCCAATTTGGTAAATCCCCCCAGAACACTCAGAAAAATATTTCCTTGTAGCAGTGGAAGTCGTGGTGAATAACGAAATATGCTTTCCAGAGTGAAATGCAGTTTTTGGTGGCCAAATTTCAAAAATGGAGTGTCGATCGGCAGTTTGGCTAATTTCTTCTTGGCGGCCATCCCGGAGCAATCCAGACTAATTGGCCAGGTCCCAGTATTGGAGACTATTTTTTTCCTTCAAAGAATATTAAAAAAATGGAAAACTATCCTTCTGGGCTCCCGTTTCCTTCTATGTAGTCTGATGGGCTCAAATTTGTCTAATTTTTGCTCTGCCGTGCCGGTTGGCCATCCGAATTTAAAATGTAGCGATCTATGAGGACCCAGGTCTCGGGGCCAGGTTCCAAACGACAAAAAACTATCAAGAAACGTCTAGAATTTTTGTGCCTACGTTAAAACTGTCTCCGAGGTCCTCTTTTTCTCAATCTGCCACTGGTCCACTTTTCACTCTCCGTTCGGGTCAATCTGGCTGTTAATCCCGGTAGATCTGAGTTGCTGGCGGCTTCTTTTCCCACTTTCTGACCACTTTGCAGCATAACAGTTTTGAAAAATCGCCTGTTTGCATGCAGGGTGAAAGTCAGGGGGCAAAAAGGGCGCAGAGCAATACCACTTCCAAGTGAAGACTTCTTGAGCACGTGACTGTATCCGAGCCGGAGCTCAAGGGTCAGTCAGAGGTAAATCTGCTTCAATCTTGGGGCACAGGTCCGTAGTCGGCAATTTTGCAGTGTACAAAATTGCAATGTTCTAGATAAACAGTTGAACAAGGCTACAATTCAAGCAATTGCAATATCTTTATGGCAGGAAAGATTGACCAGTAAATTAACAGGTTGAGCAACAGCTCCTCCAAATAGTTACTTCAAGTTAGAACAGCCTCCAAATGGGCAATATTCAAGTCTTATACTTTCAAGGCGCGCAGTTCATATTCTCTAATCGATCTGTCCCATGTCGGCTGGCATATCATCATCTGCCACCTATACAAATCCTAATCAGAGAATCTGCATTTGGACAATCCTAATCAAGACAGTTGATTTCATTGTCCCTTGCTGATCTTTGCTTTCTTCCTACGAGGAGCCACGTCAAGCCCTTCTTCTTCATCACTGTCACTTCTTATGGAATACTTCAATTGAGTTATATACTCATGTGTCCAACATCTCGGATATTTCCTAGGTTGCCTCTTCGTCTCTTCAGACACCCCAGCCTTATTCTCACCCATTGAAGTCAATCCAGTATCTGACCCATAAGGTTTCTTCGGTGGTGCATGAACAGTCTCCACCACAGAGGCTGGGGCATCCTCAGATATGGCCTCAGACTTCTGCTCGGTAATAGGCTGATCATCGGGCTGAACAGGTGAGGTCGGGGAGGTGCCCTTTGGTACCCAGTGAAGTTCACCCTTCTCATCCATGATCAATTGCAGTCCCAGTCTCTTCAACCTTCGAGCTTCAGCTTGTTCTTCAGCATCGTCAGCTACCAAGTCATCGAACTCGCTGACGTCATCCTCGGTGTCATCATATTCAGGCGAAGTTGGCTCCCATTTCGGACTGGCAGTGTCCATGTCATATATGACACCCGCGTCATCTTTGTCATCCGAATCTGGTAGCTTCTCCTTACTGTTAGTGACACCTGCGTCATCATTGTCATCAGAATCTGGTAACTTCTCCTTACTCCAGGACACAGCGCCTGTACCCGAATCTTCACTGTTCGTAGACGCTGAGTGTGTAGGCTTACGCCCCTTGTAGGGAATTCCATGATATTCGTCATCGTCAATCACAATCGTCGGATTCCAGTACGCGATCCCAACGCGGCTAATCGGTAATGAGAATGGCGCTACCGGCGCCTTCAACTGAGTGGCGTCTTCTAGAAACCAGCCGCCGCCCCTATTACGCTCCCAGCGGCGTAGCGCACCAGAAGGGTGTACGATAATATGCTGCCAGCTATAATCAAGTCCAGGCTTTCGCTCCCCATAGTACGAAGTCAATGGCTCGGGAGTCCCCTTCCGAGCCCATTGCCATCTCACTGCCCCAGTATGCATAAATACAATATGCCAATCGAATGGCTTGGCCGGGCTATTGTTCCCTGGCACAAGAACCGATCAGGGATTGGTTTAAAATAAGTCCGAACCCCGATTGGGTTTACTTCCGACTGATGTGAAGGACAACAGATAAGAATATGACATACTTGTACACGATTTATGGTGGCTTACTTTAGCACCTCATCCGATACGCCTTATTGCAGCCCATCATTGTACGTCCATCGGCGACGACATTCGGAACTGTGCGACATACAATATTCTGAAGGAAGGTAAAGCGCCATAAAATAAAAAAATAGAACACACCCAATTTACCTGTTTGAGACCAGCAAACCGCGAGCGGTTCATTGTTCGCAGACTCGATTAAGACCTTATACGATGTAGTCGCACTTCAGATTTTTGCCAATCAGCGAGGGTTAAACATACCTATGCCAACAGGGCTCAAGGCGTCAAGGGTTTGCACCGATTAAAAGTTGTTACCAACATATAGTTTTTGGCAGAATCTTTATCACGTACTACAAAAGCTGCATTTTGTTTTCGCTAAAGCTATTGCGTGCGGGACGTGCCACGGTGAACTACACGACCCGGGATAATTATTGTACTCAGTACTCCGTCGTATACTACTGGGTGACAATATGTAAGGTTCGGCATAAGGCCGATGGCGATCTCTCACTGTTTATCATATTCTGAGTATCTGGTAACACACATACAGATATATGTATCACCAAGTTTTTGGATGCCCTCCGAATTAATTAAATTACCGTGTCTATTTTATTGGGGGTTTTTATCAAATAATTATTAAGCCTAAAATCGATGGATGGCTAGACAAGTTAATGTGAGGTACTAATCTTGTAGTTAAAAGTAAACGAAGTTAAACATTAAATAATCCAGGTCTGCAGTCAACCAAATAAAAAAACGACAGCAAGCCGAAGTGGATCAAACGGATATATGAAGCCTGCATGAAGTTAGGATCAAGCAGCACTCGGGAATTGGGTGATATAGTCTAGGCTGAATCGCGCGGGCCATTGAATTAAAGAACGTGGTCACGGAAATATGAAGAGGGGTTCGAAAAGAGGCCTGACAAAATAATGCAGCGCATGAAACAGGCAACAACTGCTCGTTAAAGCGTTAAGTTCAAAACGATCTGGGGTCACTGTGTTTTGCGATAACAGAACCACGGCGCGAATAGTCGACCTATTAATCGATGATTGTAATTCGGAAGAGTACCTGATCTTCATTTCGAAGGATCCTCAAACATTCGCGCCGTAGAAGTTAGAAAGCACACCACGACCAATCTCGGACATTCTAAGGCATTCTTAAGGCATCAGCAATTGGCATGTAGAAAGTGACGTTGCATGTTAGCACCCGAAGTTTTGTTTTTTTAGCAAGGGAAATAATTGAACAATCCAAGGCAAGCCTTGAAGCACCCCCCGCCGAGACACTAAGTGTGGAGGTAATCATCCTCTTCACCACCTGGTAACAAACAACAACACAAGACTCACGTATTGAGCCAACAAACAGGCAAACTAGAAAGGTACCACCGGAATTACCACTCACTCAACCACCCACCTCCATCGTCAAATGGTCAATCCCGTTCACATCGGAGTGGCGTTACTACACAGAATACTCCCTCTGCGCCACCCTGATTCTGAGAAGGGATCCCAAATGCATGTCCATTAACTTGGCGTCTAACGTGTGCAGTACTCAACCCAAGTGAGAAGGCGAGTTTCGGACAAAATCGCATCCACGAAGAGGCGGTAAGTGCCAGGCAGGTACCACTCCAAAAAATACATAAATGCACAGCTCCCGCGGAGCTAAGCAGAATTGATACCACAGCCAAACGTAGCATGCACTCCGTAAAAACATGTGCGGTTAGCATTTTCTGGAGCCGATACTGCATGGTCAACACAATGTCGCTTGTGACAAACATCGTTCAATGATGCCCGTCAGCCATTAGAAATCACGAACCAGTCACGAACAAAGCTTATGTCTACAAAACCTTTGAGTTTGTTCACTAAACACGGCTGCCTGCACCTGGTTAGATGTAACTCGATAGGTTTGCATTTGCATGTTTTCGCTTTTTTCTCCCAAGGTTGCGAACTTACTTACTTAAGATTGTATTTGGCTGATCATCACTATTCAGCACTTTTATACACATTCCTATTCTCCCAAAACGATAAAGGTTGTGTCCCAAAATCGCAACTGGCCTCTATTTTATCGATAATGCGCCTTGCAAGAGCATGCGGCTCAACCTCGTCCTCTACCCACCTGCTCCTGGGCGGCCGCCCTGAAGGCAATCCAACCGCCGTACATGGAATACCAATCGTTCTTTTTCGACCTGCCCGGTCTTCTGGCAGCTTGTCGGCATCTAGCAGCCATATGCGCTCTCCGCTCAACCCGACACAAACTATGATAGTACCCGGCATATACCAACTACTTGTGACGAAAAACTCCCAACACTTTCGTCCGCGCGTGCACCTCCCGTCTTGGGTGACGGAAAGGGTTAAAGGATGCCACTTGTCCTCGTGGCTGCCCGCCAGGCGTACGCAAGCCGGAAATGCGCCCTTCAGTGGAAGCCGTCGGATTTCCAGCTCTTTGCCCAACCATCTCTCCACGACCTCCAGCCCAAGCAAACGGACCTCGTTCTTCCTGAGGGGATTGTCAGCCGCAAGTTTGCCACACCTCGCAGCCGCATTTACTCTGCCACTGAGCAGCTCTTCTTCCGGCTCGTCGCCTCGCATCGTGCACACTCTTCTGGAGACACCAAGTGCTGCAAAGCCCCCCAGGGGCGCGTTGCTAGAGTTGAATCTTCTCGGCACGATCGGAAGGAGGTTCACACATCCTGAGAGTAAAGAGAGAGAGAGAGAGAAGGGTTGGGGGGTGGGGGGAGCACAGAAGGCGGTTTAGAAGGCTGGGGTGGCCCATCAGGGGAGGCGGTCGCGCACAGATCACACAGGTAGAGAGCTCGTGCATAAGTAAGAGGCCCCGAATTTTCCGTCCAGCCTGGAGCATCATCGTGGTGCCAAGCATAGGTAAGCTTCACCGAAGCTGCCACCCCGCATGCAGCAGGTAGTGCAACGGCGAGGTGCACCAACGCCCCGACGCCAACGCCTCTCTGCCTGAAGCAGCTTGGCGAGCCTATGCACAGACACGGCGCATTGGTGTCGCCACGACGAACCAGGGAGTTATTAACCGTATCTCTGCAGAGACCAGGGGTCACGGTCCCCACCGGATTTGATCGCCTGCTTTCCGAGTTCGCCATTTTCAAGGAGTTGCCGCGAGGTTCTCAATAGCGCGGCCCGGGAAGATGGCGCCAGTTGAGACCGTGATATCAATCCGATAACAGCGCGTGCAGCACCCATCTTCGAGTATCTGCACAAGGTGAATCGCGCGCAGCTCAATTAACGGGCGGAGCTATTGGGAGTGTCCATACCGCCTGGAGCGAAACGGACATGAGCCTGTTACGTCAGAACAAGGATGTTCATTCCTAATCAACGGTAATAGAAAGCGGTTTAGAACTATAGTAAGGCCTCGCAAGACCCCGTAGTGGAGATATCGAGAAAGAGTGCAGTTCTGCATATTAATGTTGTGGCGGGGCGCCTCAAGCAAGATAGGGTCAGAAGGACTTAATTGCACTAACGTGACGAAGACTACGTTTAAGTCTCAAACAGAATTCTAGAGAGGCTGCCTAGAAGCGCTGCTATATAGAGACTTCCCCTTATAATTCCTGTATACACCCATTCGCCGGACCAAAGTATCTCTGATAGCTCCCATCGTCCTAGACGTGCGAGTTCCCTCTGTAAAAGCGAGAGAGCTAACGCAAAGCAGACGTCGATATTAAGAGCGACAACTTGATGTAGACGCTTAACTATGCGAGGAATTAAAAATCGCGCGTCTATCGATAATACAGATATGCAACAGCAATGCGTGAGACCGATCGAAGTCTTTCTGACAAAGGGCACGATCCTCGACCATGATAACACGACTACCTGAGTTGTTGGAACAGTTGCGCGACAGTGTGCGATCCTGAGTAAGGAACAAAGTGTGTTGTTGGAAGTTAGAGTTCTGGAAATAGCGGCACCTTCCCCTTGGGACAGCCGAGCGACAGTATGGTTACAAGCGCTTGCCTTCCCGGCTGGTGTTTCGAGAAGTCCAAACGAAAGTGAATCCATGTAGCTTTGAACTCCTCGCTCAAATCATCAGATTAGTAGGGTTGGGTCTTGGGTGACGATGACGTGTGAGGGGAGACTCGTAGTTCCTAGCCTTAAGCCTATCAACCCCTACTGTATAGATATAAACCCCTACTATACAGATAAAAACAGTCGAGTGTCACTCGACTGTAGCCTCAAGCCTGTCGCGTGCTGTATCATAAATCAGTATAACTCTATGACGTTCGGGTTTTTGGCAGCCTTGGTACCATTCACGCGTGACACCGAGGCCCTCAGATGTGCCCTCGAATTTAAGCTCTCACCTTGCCCCCCCCCAACAACCACCCCAAATACTTTATTTCGGCAACCCTCTAGCATCTTGGGATGCTTTACACGCCGCTTGAATCGAAGCGTGCTGGAAATCAGATAGGGCAGCTCCCGACCGACGGGGAGTCCCGGTGCGTGCCCCTATGACGTATATCTAGGTAGCCAACATTGGATTGACGACCTAATCTGCAAGTTCGTGCTGTGGACACCGAGGCCACGTAGTTAGGACTCGAGACCGTTCCAATCTCTCTGAGATTGTTCCGTATATCTAGCTTAGGTTTATTTCTTATGAGAGTTTATCTATGCTTATTTTTGCTTAGCACCTAGCCTTTTCTCTAGATGTCACCCCGAAAAGTGGGCTGAGCCCTTTGTGGGCGCTATAGCAGAGGGAGTAGCCCCTGGTGTTCTCACTAGCCTGCCTTGCAGGGATACCGCACTCTCAGGACTTTGTCCCCTTTGCTAGCGTAAATATTTTATTATTAGTATTTTTATCTATATTGGTTCATTGACCGCCTGATATCTTGAACCGGGATATTCCAGTAGGTCGTGGACCGCCATTCCACGCTATTTTTCCACAGCTAATTTGGCCATGATTGGCTAAACCAGCCGCTTGGAGAGGTGGTGCGCGGTGCGCGTTTGGCTACCCGCGGGGATTTTGAGATGATCACGGGGAAGCCGATGACTTTTGGCATCATATTTATGAGTCAATTGAATAATTTCCCCTACAGGATCGTCCACGCGTGTGCTAGAGGGGCGTGCTTAAAGGGTGCGCTTTTGATATGTTTTTTTATCGAAATCGTCGAAAACACGATGGTCCTCCCACAAGGACCATAGTCTTTAACCGTCCTAGCGGTTGCATGGTGGGCGGCGTTGGCCGCGCATGGTCGCACACCTTGAGTTTATGACCAAATATGAAAACTTAGTTGGATAGTCCACACTCTAGTCGCCATCTGAGCTCTCGTTTACCGTGGCGGCTGATCACTCCCGAGTGAAATAAGGATTTTGTGATTTTTGCACTTCTAAATTTCACTTCGCGTCAAGCTAACGAGTGCACATCGCTCACATACTTGCCCATATGGCTTATGTTAAGCTTTCAAAAATCATTTTATGGATATACTTCAAAAGTTTAAGCACCATACGCTCCTACCACACTGTGAATGCACTCTAGCGGGCATCGTGGATAATGGGTCATGTTTGCACCGATTATCCCATTCCGGCTAAAAAACCGACTAAAAAGGTGTACGGTTGTTAATAAGCATTAGAGATGGCCAATATATGCACTCCAACATGACGTATGACCCAAATATGATGGGGACATGTGTATAAGATCGATATGATCGCATGGACGCAGGTGTAGCCTGCACATACTATTCCCAAAAAATTATTGAAGATATCGTATCTTTTTGTGCCTTTTTGAATTTTCAGAAAAAATGCAATCTGAAAAGTTGAGGGTGCTTGTCGCAAATGCGAACGCCATGGATATATTGGGTGGATCCAGGCCGGACCAAGCATCGAAGTAATTAATATATGTCCCATTGATACTAAAAATCATTGGGCGCGCCTTCTAGATCCGAACCAATGCCCAATTAAATTCTTGCAACATTGGTCCTTGTGGGAGGACCATAATCGATTATGGTCCTCCCACAAGGACCATGGGATAGTAGCCATCTAGTTTTATGTTATCACCGTTACGAGCACCCGGCCCTGTGTGTTTTCTGTGTCTTACCGCCTATATATATATATATATCCGTTACATATATATAGCCAGATCATCCTTTTCATAAGGTTATCGGTCCCGTACCGCGCTAGTGGTGCTCATTGCATTCAACTCGCTTCGGCCTCAACGCCGATTCTACTCCGTCATTTTTTATCCGTCAACTCCGTGGGCTCAGCATCTCCGTTACTTTCCGGCTTTGCCCGTTCAAGTACTCCGCCTACCGTTTGTGATTGGTGGCTTACTTATCCGTTAAAACTTACCCATCTTTTGTCGTAATTCTGGCATCCTACTTCGTTCCGGGAATGTCTCAACAACGTCAACATGTCCTTGTAGAAGCGCTCCGCACTGCAAGGCGGACTGGCGCCTCATCTACGCCGTCTTCACCGTCATCCAACGCTGCTTCACCTGGCACATCGCGTCCGAGGAGGATTGTGACCACCGCCTCCTTGCGTTCGCGGCCATCGTCATTACGGCCATCGCCGATTGCTTTCGCGTTCTTCAACGACCCGTCAGTACTTTCCTTCACTCCAGTGGAGGAGGGGAGGGGAAATGAGTACTTGGAGCAGCTTTCGTACGCCTTCACCTATTCCACCGACATCGTCACCATTTTGCGCACTGGAGGGTACAACCCTAAAAACGGTTTCACGCTCGACAACGACACTGCCGACACCGATTGCTGAAATCTGTATAGGCAGCCCTGACTGGGAGTCCCGGTCAGGCCCCTATGACAGACTACTGGAATATCCCGGTTCAAGATATCAGACAGCCAGTGAACCAATATAGATAAACTCGTATAAGAAATAAACCCTAAGCTAGATGTACCCGGAACGGTCACGGAGTCGGAACGGTCTCGAGTCTAGCTACCTGTGACACTCGGTGTGTCACAGCACAGGCTTACGGATCAGTCACGGTCCAGTGTTGGCTACCTAGGAATCTGTCATAGGGGCCTGCACCGGGACTCCCGGTCAGGGCTGCCTATACAGATTTCAGCACACCACCCCAGCACTGTGGGTGGTGACTGACAGGTAAGTCAGAGAAGTTAAGATAAGTTAGGGCAGGAGCTAGGGTGACAAACCTAACTGCTAATCCAACTGTGCTATTCTGATACACAAATTGAAACCCTCTAGCTAGCACAAGTGCAGAAACCTACGGGTAAGGAGCTCCCGCTAAACAACTGAAAGGCACTGTGTAAGCAAACCAGATTGAAGATTGTAGATGTCAAAGCAAAGCATAAACCAAATTGAAGACCACGTTGAGGTCAAAGTACATCTCAGCACACCACCAGAGTGGTGTACTGCCAGAGCCAGAAGGGAAACTACTCGGGGTCAAAGTTCAGAGGGGCACCGTCACCACAATGTACACGGTGGTAGCTTGCAGCACTGCTCCCCAGTGGGTCAGGCGGCCGGTGAGCCACCGTCGCAGCACCCAGGGAGTGCAGTACTGCATCCAGAGTGACGGGGTCCAGCTCGGAAATACCAGGGTAGATGCATAAATCCCCTCTGCACAGCACAGGTTGCGGCGCAGCCCGACCCGATACCTGCACAGAGCCGATGTCATTGGCCGCCGTGTAGGCGGCAGCCCCCACACCCATGATCGAGATGAAAAGAATGAGGGAGATAAAGTAAGGAAGCCCCCACGGGCCCGCGTGTGCGGGGAAGCCCCATGGCGGCTTGCCACATCCGTAGGTGCGGGAAGCACCACCAGGCTCAGGCACGTGGGCTGCGGGCTCTGACGCATGATTGGCCGAGATGCAGGGTAGATATCTTCCGCGGAGGTGACTCGGCCCGCATTGGGAATTTACTTCGGCCACATTTCGGCCCGTCTCGGCCCGAACCCAAAATTGCCGCCGCAGGCGCAAAATTTTAATTTTAAGTATGACAATTTGTCAAAAATCGATAAAATTTTGGAAATTTATCGATTTTCCCCTCAATGCGACTCGGCCCATCCGCAACTTTTCCTTCGGCCCGCCTTCGGCCCGGGCCTCCGTGACACGGCCCCGGGCCGGCCAATCCCAGGAAGATATCTTCCCTGCCGAGATGGCCGGAGCCCGCGGCTTGACGGCGAAGCTGCCGTCTGCAAAATCCTCGTAGTCGTCGGTGTCGTAGCCGGTCAAGTCAACCGGCGCAACCGCGGCGTGGTTGACAGTCTCCACAACCCCCGCGAATTCACCGCCCGACTTCTCCGTGGTGGTTACCCGCGTCGATTGAAGGGACACGGGCGGGCCGTCGTAGCCGTAGAGCTCCAGGAGCTCTGTCTCATTCTCCAAGACAGGCATAGCAGGGGCCGGCACGGCGGATGCCGATGCCGCCGCACCACCTGCCGGAACCTGCTCCTCCGGTGTGATACCTGCGCCTGCAGCGTCACACACCAGAGCCGAAGCCTGCGTCGCAACGTCCCCAGGTGACGGGAAAGAGGCGTGAGTGTAATGTACCTTAGGCCCCACCGCCGCGTTGACCTCCGCCGCGAGGTCGTCCAGCCGCTGCAGGATGTCGTCACCGGACGTCTCCGCCACCGGCGTCACCGCGTTAACGGAGAAGCCGTAGGCCGACACGTCGACGCCCCCCACAACACCTCCGCACAGCACCGCTGGCGGACCGTACGCCGTCGCCGCGCGGGCAAAAGCCTCAGCACCATCATCTGCCGCCTCCTGGAAGAGAGCACACATGGCTAGCGCATGGACTCCCCCTGCATCCTCCTCGTCGATGGGTACGCAGAAAGCCGCGGCGGAAGTAGGGGAATGTTGGCGACCGCCAAGAGGGCAGTCGCGGTAGAAGTGGTAAAGATCCTTACCAGTCTTTTTGCAGCGGGTACACAGCGGCTTAGCCCGCTGCTCGTCACGATCGTAGCCCACTGCCGGTGGGGATTGGAACCCCATGCGGAAGCCCCGCTGCGACTGCCCGCGTTGCTGCTGCTGCCGGCGCTGTCCGTGCTGCCGCTGCGGCGGGTCCTGCTGCCGCTGCACCACCGGCGGAGCCGCCTCGTACCTTTGCTGAACCAGTGCGGTCAGCTCGTTGATCTTGTCCAGCAGCGCCTGGTGCTCGCTGCTGGTGAGCAGGGCCGACGTGTCACCACCTGCGGGCTTGGCCAGGAAGGCCTTCCCGACGTCCGTCTGCGCCCATGCCTGGTAAATCTCGACGACCAAAGAGCGCAAGGCCACAAGGGAAACCGACGCGAGGTCGGCCACCATGGGGTAACGCACCTTGACCGCGGCGTAGAACACCGGGTCAAGCCTGCTGTACAGGCTGAGCTTCCTGGTGGCCTCGGTGGGTGTCCAGTCGGCCGCCTTGTTATCCCGCACCAAACGTTGTTCCCGAGCCAAAATCGGCTGCGGGTCAACGTTCGCGGGATAACCAAGCGCGGCATGCTCCTGCTGGAAGGACTCCCGCAACGCCACCGGTACGCTGCGCTTCACGATGTCCACCAGCGCACGCCGTCCATCTCGGTCGGCAGACGCGTCCGTACCCGTAAGCCAGACGTGGGCGTTGCTGTGCTTCTCGATGATAAGCCCAAGCACGTCGTACAGCAGGGCGTTCACCTTGCTCACCACCAGAGCCTGGGGGTCGTCAAGGTCGAACGAGACGAGGTCCAGCCCAGCGGACTCAAACTCCGTACGCAGCTGAACCACCACGTCGGAGAGGAGACCCGCGTCAGTCGTGCCGCTGAAGTAATGCTTCTTGTCGCCAAGGATATCCTCGCGGATACCCTTGGCCCATGTCCGATGGAGCCGCCCCTTGTAGACCTCGTCCACAAGCTTGGACTGCTCCTGCAGGTACTTCCTCGTCGCAACGTCGGCGTCGGTGTTGGAAGTAGGGTCGGGGTTCGTAACAGCCGGCGATCTAGCTGTCGGCGTGTTGCGAACCGCGTCCGTCAGCCTCAACGAGGCGTCAATGTCGGAGTCCCTCGTGAGGGACCTCTTCGCACGTGTGTGAACAACCATATCTCTGAAAGCCTGATGGGAGGTGGTACGCTGGGGCGCGTAAGGGTAATGGCGTGGGGAAAATGCGACGTCACAGTTGCGTAAGGAGCGGTAGAGCCATGCGAGCGAGGGGCACTGGAAGACGCCGTCGAGGTCGAAGGTGCTGCAGACACCAGCCCAAGAAGCGGTAGCATGCTGGGCCAAGGCAAGAACTATACCGTAAAAGGACATTGCGCCAACGAAGCCCGGTCCAGGTCGAATCCCCATAGCGGCGGCTCAAAGACGCACTTACAAACTGCTCATCTCAAACTTCCCACTCGTACCCAAACGCGCCGTTGCGCACCATGTCAGGGTTATGACCGATGACATATGTGTCATACATGTCATACGTGTCATACCATGTCATGTCATGTCATGTCATATATTATTATGACAGTCGACAGTATGGTCGATCATGACTGTACAGGTCGAGTCGCGTCATACATTTATGACAGTCGTCAGTACGGTCGACGATGACTGTACATGTCGCCAGATGATTATGTCACATCATCAGGCATCCCTGTCATCGAGAGTTCGTACTCCGAACTCGAAGATGACAGAGCAAAGATACATCTTGTCGATTCTTCAAGAACCATCTTTCGCTTTAGCATGCACGGAACATGCATGCGCAGCACGAACGAACTAGTCGTTTATACAATGCTGGTCGTTCAACCTACGTCTCGGGTTCACAACCCAATGGCGGTACCATCTAAGATGATGGGAGACGTAGGTACTTAAGTGAGGAAGCGTTGTGCTTCAGCAGCTCTAGATTCATAGACTGCACTCACAAACCCGCACATACGTTCACTTGTGTATGCTGTTCAACTGCACAGTGATTATTGATAATATTGAATATTATAACAGGGCTTGCATACCTCAGCCCTTATCAGTGGTATACCAAAAGGTTGAGTTGTTGTCAATTGAATTTTTTAGACACCATTTCTCAAAGGTCTATTCATCATGAAAGACAGAGTCTGTGCAATCATGGCTATTCAGCCTCCGACATAGCTGACATAGCTATTTAGCTTATGACCCAACCGTTCTTAAGCAGCCTCCACGCTATATGGCTGAAAAATGGCAAGCAATCTCTTCTGTCATTCTTGGGCATAGAGCGATCAAGCACAGCTAATCTAAGATGTTTATCCCAACATTGTCCAAGAGTTACTCATGTTTTCCATGTGTCAAGAAAACAGCCAAAATACCACCCTATGATGGGAGTCATCTCCTTAAGCGAGGGGAATGGTTATGCTGTAAAATTGACCAGTCTGATCACCATAAGTGACATATTTGAAAAAATCGATTGAAACTTGTAAGATAAGGTATTGCACCTAAAGAATAAAGGTTTCATCCTCTGAAATAGGAAAGGAGTTTTTCATTGACTCTAATTCATGAATCCAGAATCACATAGAAAATATATTCTATCCTGTACATATACAAGTACATTAGATTCAGATTCTGAGCATACAAGTGGATTTGAATGCACTCAGGTATGTACTGAGTTGCAACTGTCCAAAGTTTTCATTCTGACATCACATTCTTATTTGTGGAATAGCATACAATTGTATAAACCATCCACATATAGATTGACATCATACTTGTGGTTCACATCATTCCAACACATAAGACACGCATGCTTCATTAAAGAATCATGACTCTCTGAAAGTTCATTCTGGAATGTTTAGAAACTTGTTGCCTCGACCATTAGGCCACGAAGTTTTGGGAAAAGCCAGACCACCGCAATCTACAGCTGGTTTCCAAGCGCAGTTCATCTTCATTCTGGAAAGTGACAGAAATTTTATAGTCATCAACAAGTCACAATTCTAACGGATTGAAATAACATCCTCCATCACCATCTGATTGGTTTGATACACCTCTTTTTGCGAGGGGAGGAAGGTATAGATTCATTCATTTTCATACAGCTGCCACAAATTGATTTACATCATTGTGATTTTGCTTGGAAAATTAAAAAATCTTATAAAAAGTTCCAACATCTGTATGTAGCAGCCATAAAGTTGATAACACGGTACATCATGCCGATTGAAACATCAAATGAAGTCTTATTTGACTTATTGACACATAAAGTTCATTATGAAGAAATCATAGATGCATATTTCTCCGGCTCTATCATATTATATGAAGGGCACTGACATAGGAGAACGATGGTTTTCAAATGCGAATAAGCTATATTGTAAGCTTACGACCATCACTTTGACGTCAACAGCCTGAGATGCTGAGTGTCGAAATTCAAGAGTTGAAGGATTCGTTGAATCAACCTTGATACATGTGTTTTGATTGATAAATTGTTGATCCATGGTTTTTCCCCAAATCTAGAAAAGCTGGCACACAAGTTGTTGCCAATGTCTTGAGGAAAGCATCTGAGCAAAGAATTGCTAGTTGTGCCATCAGGCATCGAATTCCATGAACAGCAAAGCCGAGTGAGTAAATCAGCCACTCTAGCTAATTGCCCGTCATTCCTTCCAGGTTCATGACAAGAGACAATTCATCAAAGTCATACATCAATGCATAAGTCACATGCATGGTTGCACAGTTTGTATCCGAATGCAACCCCATCAAGGTTAAGCATCTTGACAGTAACTATGGCCAACCAAAAGCCTTCCTGTCTTCGGATATCTTGAGCATTCTCATTTCCAGTTCCATTATGGACTAGGAAGCATCATGATTGTGCCTAGCCAGGACACTAATCCTCAAAGCCGCACACTTGACGCGAGCCTTATGAGACAGTGACCATTGGCTTGTGGGGCGTCAACCCCTTATCAAATCTTGAACACTTGTTAACACCTGGATAAATTTATCATGATGCAACTTAAGTGGGATTATAAGTTCCACATAATCATATTGTCTACATATGCTGAAGGCATAACTACCGCATATGGTTACAATAGGTCGCAGCTTCTATAACATTGTGGCTTCTAAGTCAAAAGCTGATAGCCAATGACTTTTTGCCAAAAATTGCCGACCATATAAAAATCAGGCCATGGAAACATGTACCCAAGAGGTTTTCGTCCATCGGTCATATATATATATCAGGGCTGCATCCCAAGAACTGCAGGGCTGCATCCCAAGAACTGCAGGGCTGCATCCCAAAGACTGCGATGCACCTTCGGTGCAATGGGCTGCAACCCGAGAACTGCAGGGTTATATCCCTAACATTTTTTACCCTGCATCAAATTGATATGACAGGAGCAGGAATTGATCCTTCCTTGCTAAGGTGTAGTGAGCCTTGTTCAAAATCATACCCTTGCACAGATACGCACACATGCGAGATATCATATCTGTGGATAAAAAAACTGCTAAATGCTACCTTTGCCAAGACCGTGGTTTGTCATCGGATTCTGTGGCCAGTAAATCCGCGCTACCGGATAACTGAGGTGGACGGAGTTGTGATCCTGAGTTATGCTTGACACACATAACTAAAACGAATTTCACATTAGTACGTGGCGAATCCATTCTCACTCATCGCGACAGATGTTCGTCAAAGCGTGCGTACTGGACCATAAAAGGAGTTTGGCAGCCGGGTGAGGATTTAAAGTGGACTTATAAAGACCCTCCGATATCTCGTAAGCAGGGCCTTCTCCGTTTGCATTAAAACAAGCCCCAAAAATCGGGCTCCCCATCGCTACCTGTGAACCTCCATAGTAGCTTCAGGAGGGGAGGAAGGGTTGGGTGCAATATATATAACTGTGGAAACATGTACCCAAGGGTTTTCGTCGATCAGTTGTATATATAAGGCCGAGAATCGTTCGATTATAAATTGTTAAATCGTGGGATCATCGATCGCAAAAGCGACGACGGCAAGCGCAAATAATCCGTAACGTAGACTTCGGATGCTTTGAATCGTCTAGCACATACATGATAACGTGTGGATCAATCAGTAATCCAGCGTAGGATTGTATCGCGAAAACGCTCTTCATTGAACCTTGGAACGTCACTCAACGATACGATATCCGTAAAGGTGGGCTACATCCTAAGAACTGTAAGGTGAGGGACTAAAGTGGACTCAGTCCCCCCCCAATAACCTAAAAACACCATGAGGGACGCCTCAAATCGGTGTAAGAAGACTGGTACCAGCAAGAAGCAACAACAACAAAGACATCAAAGACATATACAAAGGTATGCCCGTTGTGAGGTCACAACTCTCTTAAGAGGGGAGATCTGTCAGGGTTATGACCGATGACATATGTGTCATACATGTCATACGTGTCATACCATGTCATGTCATGTCATGTCATATATTATTATGACATTCGACAGTATGGTCGATCATGACTGTACAGGTCGAGTCGTGTCATACATTTATGACAGTCGTCAGTACGGTCGACGATGACTGTACATGTCGCCAGATGATTATGTCACATCATCAGGCATCCCTGTCATCGAGAGTTCGTACTCCGAACTCGAAGATGACAGAGCAAAGATACATCTTGTCGATTCTTCAAGAACCATCTTTCGCTTTAGCATGCACGGAACATGCATGCGCAGCACGAACGAACTAGTCGTTTATACAATGCTGGTCGTTCAACCTACGTCTCGGGTTCACAACCCAATGGCGGTACCATCTAAGATGATGGGAGACGTAGGTACTTAAGTGAGGAAGCGTTGTGCTTCAGCAGCTCTAGATTCATAGACTGCACTCACAAACCCGCACATACGTTCACTTGTGTATGCTGTTCAACTGCACAGTGATTATTGATAATATTGAATATTATAACAGGGCTTGCATACCTCAGCCCTTATCACACCACCTCTCAAAGCGGCTGTTTTAGCCAATCATGGCCAAATTAGCTGTGGAATATAGCGTGGAATGGGTCCACGACCTACTGGAATATCCCGGTTCAAGATATCAGACAGTCAGTGAACCAATATAGATAAACTCGTATAAGAAATAAACCCTAAGCTAGATATACCCGGAACGGTCACGAAGTCGGAACGGTTTCGAGTCTAGCTACCTGTGACACTCGGTGTGTCACAGCACAGGCTTACGGATCAGTCACGGTCCAGTGTTGGCTACCTAGGAATCTGTCATAGGGGCCTGCACCGGGACTCCCGGTCAGGGCTGCCTATACAGATTTCAGCACAGAC
>LGRX02001832.1:0-42144 GCA_001247695.2 Cymbomonas tetramitiformis | reverse complement strand
CCTGAAAATGGTTTTCAGGCCCTGAAAACTCGTTTTCAGAGCCTGAAAATGGTTTTCAGGGCCTGAAAATGAATTTTCAGGCCCTGAAAATGCCTTATGTGAATTTTCAGGGCTTGGAACACTGTAAAATTTTCAGGCCCTGAAAACCATTTTCAGGGGGCAAGATGAGGACATGAGAATATAATTCTAAACTTTATATAACGCACGAAAAGTGAATAATATTTTCAGGCCCTGAAAACAAAGTTCAGGGGGCATCTTAAGAGTGTGAATTCGCAATTTTCAGGCCCTGAAAATTGGTGTTAGGTGACAGCGAACCGCGGATCTTGCGAATTTGCAAAACCGGTTTGACGTGAACGGCAGGGGCGGGCATGTCGCTAAACGGTACAGCAGCTCAAATAATACAAAATCATGCAGCGTGTACAAAGTTTGGACAACTGTAAATAACTTTGTAAAGACGGACAGTGTGTAACTTCAAACCTGGGAAAGACAATACGCTAGTCAGCCGGGGTGTTGGGACTCGAACCCAATCTGAGAGGCACGTTGCGCCTCCAAGACTACCAAGCACGCCCAAATTAAAGATTCACACGAAACGACGGCAACTCGTTGCTAAGTTGCTAGGGAAACACTCAGCAGCCCACGGCTGGTTCGGCGGGGCTAAAACGTTCATAGACACCGGAATGACGCAAGCGGCAGGGGCAAGCAAGTCGCCAAGCTGTACTTGCAGCTCAAATAACAGCAAAACAAGCAAGTTTGGGCATCTGAAAATAAACATCAAAGGCGCACACAAGGTGTCAAACCTTCAGACCTGAAAAAAGCAACACGCTAGTCAGCCGGGGTGTTGGGACTCGAACTCAATCTAAGAGGCACGTTGCGCCTCCCAGACTACCAAGCACGCCCGAAATTAAAGCTTCAAACGAAGCATCAGTTCAATTACACTTCATCTCAAGTAAGGGCGCACCATCGATAACGCAAAAGCTTGCACACACAGCAACGACATGATACACATGCAACAAGCTACTGGATTATATATATGTGTGTGTGTGTGTGTGTGTGTGTGTGTGGTGTGACTGCATTCATGACATAACCATGGACCAACAGGTCCCATCCATCGACCGGGAGCCACTGGGGGGCATGCCAGCAGGGTCCGCTTACTCCGTAACCCAGAGACCAACAGTTGTTTGGCGACGATCGGTCACATCGTATCATCTTTCCATGCTGCTTTGCATTTGGGTTGGGAATATGTATGCGTTTGTGGTATCTTGTCACGGCCCCGCCCTGCTCTTGATTTGCTTTTCACATCCACTGGGATGATGATGGGCTGGCTTGTGTTGGCCGATCTCATGCCGTTCAGTGTTTGGGAATAATATATACAATATGGGAACTTGGTACAAAATCTAGTCATCTTTGTGCACGATATTGTGGTAAAAAACTTTCGTTTTCTTTTTGCATGAAAACCCCCAAAACACGAAAAAAAACTATGCAAAAAATGATCACGATATCGTGGACAAAAACGACGAGGTTATGTCGTGTCACCCATAAAACAGCAGGGCAGGGATGTTCAGGCTCAGCCATGCAGATTCCGAAAACCTGAACAAGCGTTTCAGCAACAGGGAATTACGTATTGGAAACAACACTCAACTGGGCAATATAAAACTAAAACATGCAAAAATGTGATTAAACCCCGAAAGCCCCCCACCCACCCCCTTTAAAAACACTACAAAGATGGCCCGCGGTGCAATTTTAGGAGGAATTTGGCCCTTGGCCCGAGTAGTAATCCGCTGACCGCGTCGGGTATCGTGCCTCGCCCCGCGTGTCGGTGTCGTGACCCGCCCCCCCCAAACCACCACCACCACCACCTCGCAAGTGGCGTGCCCGCCGGTGCCCCCTTCTCCACACGTAAGTGTATGTCCAAGTGTTATGCCCCTGTCGTGCCCCTCCCGCGCCAGGCGTAAATGTTGCGTCCTCCACCCCCTCCCCCCACCCCACCGCGCATCGATGTCATGTCGGTCGGGTGGGGTGGGTCGTCGATGCAGTGGGATCATCCACAACACGCATTATGCAAACCCATAATGGAAGCTGCGTACTGCAGGACATACAGTATGTACCGACGGCGAATCAACGTCGTCCCGACGCCGATGACGCCCCAACGCCCCGTCGTGCAGCGTTGAACATCACCCGTGTTCTCCGACGTTGGTTCGATGGGGCGTCGTCCGACGATGCGCGACGCCAACGGCTAGCCAACGTCCCACAGCGCGGCATTGGCCCAACGTAGGCGTCAATACGACATCGTCCAACGTTGGGGACCCGACCGACGTTGGGCGATGTTGATAAACACACGATGACAACCAACGTTGACCCAACGGTGTGAATGTTTCCGGATGTAGGTCTTGGTGACCTCTCCATCGTCGTCCTTCTCTTCTATGCTTTGAGTGAAGAGGTTGCACAATTCGTCGGACTTTTGAGCTCGAAACAACTCCGCGTGCAGCCACTGCGTGCTTGTTCCTAAACTTCTTCACCACCAGCCCATGTTTTTTCAGAAGCTTGGCGATTGTGGGCAGTGCACAAATATCTTCGATCCACTTTTGGATGCCGTGGATTGAACAGCTCAAAATATGAATGAAGGGGAACTCTTCCTCTACCTTCGACCCGGAGCACTCTCCATGACACCTGGGTTGTCGGTGCAAACCGCTGTAGGCTCCTTACCCTTGCGTTCTATCAAGAGCTTGATGTACTTGATTATAAGTCGGAACATGAAATCGGCGGTCTTGTTCTCACCAGTGACAACCTCATCAGCCAGAAACCTCCTCTCCTGAAAGTGCTGCAACCAGAAAGTTGTTAAGACTGTCCTTGGTACTGGTGTCCCAACCATCCAATATCAGTGTCTCTGCCTTATCTCCAGTGAAGAGGTCACCTAGTTCCTGCCTAATTGCGCTCTGTAGTTTAGGCAATTCAATGTTGGTCATTGGGCGCCTATTGAGCAAAGTGTATGCATGGGTGGCCTCGTCGGTCTCGTGCACTGCATTGCGAAAATCGGGATCCTCTAATATGGTAGGAGCTATACCATTCTTAGCAAAGGCCTGTTTGGTCCAAAGCCTATTGAGGTGCGATGTGCTTTCGACCGAAGTGCGCGGCAAATTACTATCGTCACTGTCCTCGGAAACTACTTCTCCTCTTTGCACATTGTGGTCACTTCGGGAGGTTGACCTTTTGGCAATCACAATAGATTTCCGCCTGTTTGATCGTTGGCTAGCAATTACTTTGTCACTCTCACTAGCATACATACAAGACTTGGCATTGTTATCATCGCCTAGAATATTTCCGGCCACATGAGATGCTATGGCATTATAGCGATGGTTGCAACGTGGGATGCTACACTTATGTGTAGGCACTTTTCGGATCGCATTATTTGAGGGGTCAACCTCAAGGTCTGGGTTAGCGACGACAAATTGGTCCCACGACTAAACAGATACGGACGCCATTTCCTGCGACGCCGCCCTCGAATCCGCAGAAAATATGATAACAGCACACGACAACGGGTGTAATGAAAGGCTCGTTTAAAACTTCACTGTAAGGATATTCGAGTCGAGTCACGAGTGATACTGTACTGTACTGTACTGTACTGTGACACTGCAGTGTTTCTTTCTTGGACAATGCAACATTGCGTTGGCTTGCGCTGGGCATGCGTGGGCACGTTGATGACCGGATCGGGTTGGTGGTTGGTGGATGGTGTAAAGTCGCAGTCGATGATTTTCTTCTTCTTCTATTTTTCGAGAACACTACGTGTCACAGACCACTACGTGTCACAGTAGTAGAGTACTACGGTACTGTAAACATTGCCATGTCATGTCACCTCACCTACAACAACAAGTGCGTCAGAAGTGACGGTGCAGTACGCGACGCGTCGCATGCGACGCCGTCTACATCTGTACATAAATTTTGCAGAACTTATTCTAGTATAATATATAGGATCCAAGACCACCCCTGGACATATTCATTGAAAGAATTTTTTGTTATCAATTTGATTTTAAGTAATATCAGTTTTAAGAAAATTAAACCTAAATACCTAATATGTATTTGTCACAACTATGAACACATGCCTAGGGGGGTCCGCCGGGTAACCCGAGAGGCCTGCCGTCCCGCTGCACCCGAGTCAGACCTCACAGCACAACGCTCAGCACAATAACCTCAGCCAGCAGCCAGCCCATCGCGCCCGTCTCAGCCTTTGGCAAACACCCCAACCATGATCCCCTTACATTCTCACCCCCCTTCAGTCACGCTCCTACCCCAATTTATACTCAGATCACGTGCCTTGAGCATATCGTGTTCACCCTCCAGCTCAGATCTCCCTCTCCGCGTATAAATTATACACACCGATTCGTCAAACTCTATATCAACATCACCGCGACCAGCCTGTGCCGATCCGCGAGCATCGCAGAGCGAAGAGCACGACATCACGCGAGTTGACATCGCGACATGACCACGCATGACGTCTCGCTCTTGCCTCTCGCGACGCATGACAGAGCAAACACAAGCGCTCGTTGACACCAAACGCCGCTGTCACTACGAACCAATAGCCACAATGCATCCGAAACGACAATGGTATTCACGGACTTTCACAGTGCTCGCTTGAGTATTTAGCTAGCTTCTGCTTTCGCAAAGTTGACCCGAACCTTTCAAAAGTATTCTGCTGGATATTGATATTTTCGTATTATGGCCCAGTATTAACGTTGATACATGTTTGTATACTTTGAATCCACACGAGATCTTTATTGTCACTCGCAGTTTGTAAGAGTCTGGTTCGGATCCCCAGAAGGCCTGCACGCCACTCTGAGACATGCGTGAAGTCGTGCCTGCGTGCTTGTTCTACCTTTGAATTGCCCGCTGTGTTGCTGCTTGTTTGCCTTCTCGCTTTTCGTGTTATATGTACATAAGACTCAGTATGTATATACTGTATATCACAGTATATGTCTTTCACAACTCTGTAAGACATCTTATCATCACACATGAAATCGAAAATGATCTCTTTCATGGTGTTTCTGTGAAGATATGTATATGGTCAATTCTCAGGGGTTTTACTGATTGAAACCCATGACCAAAATATAGACATATCAATAGTGACTTGCAGACACTAAGTGATAATTTATGTCAGTTGGTTTATTATTTACTTAGGACTGTCAACTCCTTGGATAACCTGAGGCGAGTAGCTTCAGGCGAGACTTACTCCTCGGTTCGGTCGCCTGTCCTTGGCTGTTGATCGCGTTGCCTACCCACGAATGGGTCTGCTGGAGGTCTGCTTTTATATCTTTGGATCTATGACAGTTCTCTGGATGGTACATAAAATGATACCTCCAGATCCTAAGTAATCAGAGCAATACTCATAGTAATCTCTATCAGCTATTTGTCAGATATCAAAGTGAATTCTGAATATACTGATTGAGACATGCATTGAAGTGTGATCAATTTTATGATTCAACTGTCAAAATGCATAAGTGGGAGATGGTGTTGCTCCAGCGATATATGAGAGTGCATGGACTGTGCTCAGCAGTGACCAGCTGTTTTCATGAGCACAGTATATTGCCCTCGGGTCTGGAGATATCTCCATCTAGCCCTACAGCATGTTGTTTGATCCTGTTCCCGCATGTATCGCCATCGCTGACAGTCCACACGCACATGAGTGTGTGGACTGGTATGTATGCATTAGACATGTGATAAAATTATATATATTATCACGTACATTGATCATTCACACTTACTGATTGAGTGTAATGTCAATATATATATATATACAGTATATCAAGACATGTATAAGTAGTTAAGTACCGTGATAAGTACATGACATAAGTACTGTGATAAGTACATGTTGTGTAAATATTGTGTACATGTTGTGTACATACATATACTGTATGTTGTGTACATATTGTGTACATGTTGTGCATTGTGTACTTACTGATTGAGCACACATCTGAACATCACAACTTAATCATGCATATGTGTGTCTGTATACCACTGAACAGCATGTAACAAGCATGATATATCATATATCTCAGTTGTAATAGTCTAAATGATATGCATGTAAATTTTCACAGGCAGTTCCGATGAGCATCCGACACGACTGTATCATGAACAGGAGAATAGATATCCACTCCCAAATCCTTCGTCATGGATATCTTAACTAATTCCTGTCCAACAGTCTGCCGGCATCTTATGCTGCCTGGATTAGTTTTATAGAACATTTGGCTGTCCATGCCCAACATACATGTGAACCCTGCAATGATATCGTGTATGTCATTTATGCATGCTATGTTATAACATGCTACTGCTCGCGCACGCAATCACTGCACGATGTAGTGCTCCACTTATTCACTCGTCACTCAGGTTGCAGGGTCAACCACTCGAGAGCCGATGTCACACTTCGGCTCAACGTTCAATTCCCGATCCGATCTCATTTCTAATTCCGATTCGTCATTCTCGATTCAGATGCTATATCGACAGACTGACACGATGACTGCCCCACAGTACTGTCATACTACTGTACTGTCATACTGTCATACTGTCATACTGTCATAGTCATACTGTCATACGACATCTGATATTCGATTTCATTGTCTTTTCAACCCCGATGCGAATCTGACCATTCTTCGAGGGTCTGACTGAGTGCCACGATGACACCCCCCACAGTACTGTCATACTACTATAGTGTCATAGTGTCATACTGTCATAGTGTCATAGTGTCATAGTGTCATACCCCGGACATCTGGTATTCATTCTCATCGTGATTTCAAGCCCAATTTCACTGTCATCGTGCCAATCCCAGATTACCCCCGATGACACACATATAGACGCATAGGCATATCGGCTCACGCTGTGCCTCCGGGCACAACTCTCCCCCCCTTAGGAGTGGTCTACCTCCTGGGATCACTCCGCTAAGGTACCTATCTAAGTTCCAGTTCTTAGGTTTTCTGGTTCCTTTCTGTTTCCAGTTCTTAGGTTCTCTGGTTCCTCTTCGAGCACAACTTGCCTGCCGCTACTAGGGCACCACTTTCACGAAGGAGGGTGCCGCTTGGAATCTAAAGCGGGTCTTCAGTCTTGCGGAGGCGTAAATGTCGAAAAAGATGTCGCAGCAGGGGCGCTGGCACGGGATATACGCTCGCGGATTGGCCCGCTCCAGTCTGCTGCGGATGAGGTCCCAGCTGAGCAGTCTCTGGATGAGCACCGGTTGCCCATCTGCACGCACATGGTGTCGAAGCAGTACAGCGTAGCAGGGGCGTGGGTGGTGCTGAGTTCGTCCATATGCAGGTGGGCTTCATGTATTGCGTGCCGTACATGCAGTAGGTACACACCAGCGGGGGAGGAAGTTGACGCATCATGGGGCGAAGCCGCAGCGCGTTGGGGAAGCGACCTCTGGGGTTCTCCATGAACCAATGTTTTGGCTCCAAGTAGTCAATGATCTGCAATGCTCGCCGTACGATTTTGTCAGCCTGGGGAAGATCAGGGGGTCCTCCAGTGGTGCGCGCTTGACTGTACTGCCTACAGGGGGGACTTGCCCAAACGACATCGAAGAATCCAGGCGGGTATTGTTTGTAGTCCCACTGTAGGATGTCATCCACATGAGTGGGATGCCAGATGTGTTCGGAGTCGAGGGTCACCACTGAAGCGGAGGGGAAGCAATTCAGGAATTCTCTCTCTACTGAGCCAGTGCCGCTGAAAAGTACAAGAATTCTGGGCATGCGAGTTACTTCCGTCTGTATTGCCAGCAGCTCTGTCACCAGTGCCAACGACCCATCTTCCGTACGCTCTTGACGTTCCCACGGCAGAGGGATATCATGTTCCATCTGTTCGAGCTGGTCCAGTTCATCGCAGGGGTTAGTGATGAGGTGAGCCAGTGTCATTCCAGCTTGAGCAGAGTGACGGCCACGTTGCTCGCGTCGCCGAGTGGCTTCGTCGCGAACTTGTGCTTCCATGTGCAGTCTCGCTTGCTCGAATTCACGAAGCTGTTGAAGTGGACCTCCGCGTTCGAGTTTGTCACGCGTCCTCCATTGGTCGTGAGCTTTGGAGTAGCCAGTCCAGCGAACCTTCCACTCTTCCACCTCTTTTCCTCGAACAGACCGCACCCGACGTGCAAGAATACGCTCAACGTGTGCTTCCTTCTGACCGTCCACTACCACCTCTTCAGGTACTGCTAGGTGATCTCGCGCGGCGAAAGCATCTTGACCGCTGGTGTACGGTTTGAGGCGGTGTTGAGCGAACACGTCGTGTATCCGCCAGTGTGGAGGGAGGCGTAGGCGGTAGGCTACTGGAGCTCCCCTGTCAGCCTCTGGCATGGTCATCTGCACATCACTGAAGAAGCGTTCGGTCACAGGGACCGGTCCATGCCAGCGCTTGGTCAACTTCCTGCAGATGGAGCGATCCATCACCTTCTCTGTAAGATGTTTCGCTTCTATCCAGACTAGATCTCCAACAGCATACTCCCGCTGTCCGTGCCTGCGATCAAACTGCTCGCGCTGTCGCTGTTGAGCCAGCTCCAACCGCTGCCTGGCGTCCCGCAGCTGCGACGAAAATTTCGCGGCCACCTCGTGTGCGGTACCTACTCCCCCTGTTCGTCGTCCAGCGGTGGACTGCGCGGCCTCCAGGAAAAGGTCCAACTGCGACAGCGGCGAGAATCCAAACACCAGCTCAAACGGCGTGAAGCCAGTAGATTCACTTCTGGAGTCATTGATCGCGAACTCCACGTTAGTGGTGAACAGGTCCCAGTCTTCCACATTGGCGTCTACGAAGGACCTGAGCATGTCTTCAATAACTCTGTTGCTGTGTTCCGCTTGGCCGTCAGACCGAGGGTTGTACGGCGTGGTGCGAGCCACTTTCACACCCATCAGTCTCATGAGCTCCTGCCAGAAGGCATCTTGAAACCGCGGGTCACGGTCAGAGACAATTTTCATAGGTGCGCCATGCAAGCGCCACACCGAGTCAAAGTAGATTCTGGCCACCACAGCTGCAGAGCTGTCGCCGAAGTTCATCGGTATAACGTGGACCATCTTCGTCAGCTTGCACGTGAAGGCCACGAAAGCGTCATTACCTCTCTCTGATACCGGCAGGCCGGTGACGAAGTCCACCGCGACATCTTGCCATGGTCTGTTCGGGATGCTGTGAGGGTTTAGCAGCCCATCCGGGTAAGTTCCCCGCGGTCTCACTGATTGGCACACCGCGCAGGATGCAACCCAGGTGCCCACATCCTCTGCAGCACCACGCCAATAAAAGCGTCGCAGCACTCTTTCCAGAGTCTTGTCTCGCCCAGTGTGACCTGAGGACAATGACTCGTGAGCATGACGAATCACTACCTCCCGAAGTGGAGAATCCTCCCCCAGCACCAACTGATATCTCCCTGCTGCGGTTCTCCAAACTACCTCACCCACCAGCCTGAAGTCCTGTAGGCATTGGTGTGGCGCCGCCTTCACCTTCTCTCGCAGCGAACGGAGTGATCCCTCTCGGGTGTACTCCGCTTTCAACGCACGCAGGAACTTCGAGTCCGACTGCTGGGAGATTGTGTCCCTGAAGGCTGCTGCCTCACCCGTCCTTATCACAGCGGGAGCCGTTCGCGGATGTCTCACGCGTGCCGGCTGTGGTTTGGCGGGAGGGGCGTGCACTATCAGAACAGGCCAGCGAAGGTCGAAGGCCTTCCCATCTGGGTTCTCGAAGAACTGATTAGGCTCGCCCTTATCATCGTGAGTAGGGACGACCTCCACGATCTGCATATTGGCCTTCCTGAAAAGTTTGCGCCACGCGGGGAGCTTGGACTGGTGATCTGGCAGGACGAAGACTGCTGAGGTGTTTTCTGGGTCCGCCTTCCATTCTGCGATATACTTGTTCAGAATCGCCTCCACAGTAATGTGTTTGGAGTTATATGGAGGGTTACACCAAATCCGAAGGCCCCTCCATTTCTCTGAAAGGCAGTCTGTCCAGAATCTATCCGCCTGTCTGTTGCGGCCGCCAAAGTCACAACAGGCGTCCACATCGAAGGGTCCAAACTTCTCGGCGTACTTCGAGGAGTACTCTGCTCGGACACGCCAATTCTGCGAGTCCTCTGGGAGGGAAGCCTGTCGTTTCTGTGGGTAAAGGACCGGGGATGGAGCTGACTGCTGGGGCGCCTTCTGCGGGGGTGGTGAGCTCGCTGGCACCTTCTCAGTGGGCGCCGCCGATGCGTCAGCTCGTGATGTAGGCGTTCGCGTCTTCGGTGACACCAACTGTGGGGGCGCTGGGGTCGTAGAGGCTTTCCCAGCGCGTGACATACTCCTCGTTATCCTTATCTGAGGTGGAGCTCGGTCAGGGGGTTCGTGTGGAGCTTCTGTCGGCTTCGCGCTATCAGCTTCAGGCCAGTCAGGCATGTCGAAGTCGAGGTGATCCTCCTTCATTCCCTTATAGAGCTTCGGATTAACGAGAGCGATGGTCTCCCCCATGTCCATGGCCTGCTCTGCCACGGAGAGGGTTTCCACTGCTGAGAGCCAACAGTCAACCGTCTGGGCCCAGTGGGGATGAGCCGCGGGTGGTGAGCTGGAGAAGCATTCAGACTCCAGCGTTGCCAGAGGGTCTTTCGGCAGGTCTGAGGTGGGGTCGATCACTCCTGCTTCCTTCAACCCTTCGCGAACGTCCTTGTCTTTGAAGTCGGGTCTTCTGGACAGGGCGTCTGGTACCAGCAGTAGTGCCCCCTTGATGTACTCCATTCGCGGGACTCCCACTTCCACCAGATCCATGTACCAGCGTGCCTGTCTGCGGCTGAGCTCTCTGCCAGGTTCCATCAGCCATTCAAGAGGGCGGTGATCACCCTGGATGCGGAAGTTGGTGAAGATGAGGTAATGCCGCCAGGTGACGGTGGTACAATGATGCAGGGCACCTAGTTCACGCTCGCCAATGTGGTAATTCTGTTCGGCGGCTGAGAACTGGCGGCTCTCGTATGCTATCACGCGCAGCCCAAGACCATCTCCATTGTCTTGCATCAGTACTCCCCCAAGGGCGATGCCGCTGGCATCCGTCTGCACCACGAAAGGTGCTGTGCCGTCTGCGGCACCCTTAATGTTGGGCAAGGCGAGCACTGGCGCTGATGTGAGGGCCTTCTTCAGCTCCTCGAAGGCCCACTGCTGCATGGGGCCCCACTCCCAGGGTACGTCCGACTTGGTCAACCGGGTGAGGGGCTGGGCGATCTCGGAGAAACAGTGAATGAATCTGCGGTAATACCCCGCCAGGCCCAAGAACTGCCTGACGTGGGTAACCGTCTCCAGCTCGGGCCAGTCCCTCACTGCAGCCACCTTGTCGTGTTGGGGTCTGCAGCCATCCGCGGAGATGCAGTGACCAAGGAACCGCAAGGATTTCTTCAACAGTTGACACTTGGATCTCTTGAGGAAGACGCCCTTCTCCCTGCACGTCAGGAGCAATTGTTTGACGTGTTCGTAGTGCTCTGCAGCGGTGTTGCTGAAGACGACCACGTCATCGATGAAGATCCGGACAAATGGGAGATGGCCCAAAGCCCGCTGCATCCGTCGCTGGTACTGAGACGGCGAA
Organism: Cymbomonas tetramitiformis; assembly: GCA_001247695.2. Classification (NCBI taxonomy): domain Eukaryota; kingdom Viridiplantae; phylum Chlorophyta; class Pyramimonadophyceae; order Pyramimonadales; family Pyramimonadaceae; genus Cymbomonas; species Cymbomonas tetramitiformis. The sequence goes on along the minus strand of LGRX02001832.1, from coordinate 30,594 downwards.
TTCTGCAGCCCCTGCGGCATGACCAACCACTCATATGACCCCATCTGGGTGGTGAAGGCGGTCTTCTCGACATCCCCTGGAGCCATCGGAACTTGCCAGAAGCCATCCACCGCGTCGAATGAAGAGAAGAACTTCGCACCCTGCATCTCGTCGAACATCATCTGGATGTCTGGGAGAGGGTACTTGTCCTTAACTGTCTGGCGGTTGAGAAGCCGATAGTCGATCACCAGTCGCAGCTCCTTGGGGTTCCCTGGTTTGGGGACCATCAGACAGGGAGCTGCATAAGGGCTGGAAGAGGGTCGGATGTAGCCCTTGGACATCAGGGTCTCGACGCGCTCTCGAAGTTGGCGGAGTTCCTCTGCAGACTTCTTGTAGATGCGCTGGCAGGGCGGCCCCTTCTTGCTCAGCTCAGGGTCCAGGTTAATGTTGGCTTCATCTTGGGGGTCATGTCTGAGTCCATCAATGTTCGGTAGAGCAGTCGTCATCTCCTTCTTGTACTCCTCACCCCAGAAGTCCTGAAACTTGAGGGTCCACTCAGGGCCCACTTCTGCGTCTTCAGTATCCGCAGCGGGTTCGGCGTTCTCAGAGTCGATAGCCGTGGCTGCAAAGGCAGAAGTAGTATCATCGGGGGACTTCTCGGCCATCATGAGCCAGGCGGGTTGTATCCCCGGGTCGTCATTGCCGCGCAGCTTCTGCGTCTCCGCGTACACCAGGTACTTCTTCAACTGGGCGGGGGTCAGGAACACCTCATCCACCAATCCCGCACAGGCCGTGCCCTTCGGAGACTTGTCTCCAGATGCTTTCCCAGGAGAACAGCCTGTGATGGTGACGCGATCTCCAATCTTACCACTGCGGGACTTCCTGAGGAAGGAGACGGAGCCATTCCCTTCATAGCCCAGAGTAACAGGAGAGTGACTGCGCAACCACCTTCCGCCAAGAATAACATCCACCTGTATGCCCAGTGGTAGGATTCGAAGGGCAAGGGCGTTCTCTGTATAGGTGCCCGTGGTGGTGTGCGTGTTAAACTTGGCGTACGCGGTGGCGCCAGTGATCTTCACAGATCCATCCGCTAAGGTGACTCGCATCTCGGAGCCAGCTCGTGTCGTGAGGCCACATCGCTTGGCGCTCTGCTCCGAGATGAAGTTGTCAGAGGCCCCCGAGTCGATCAGCACCTTGACCGTGTGCCCTCTGAGGGTTGCATAGAACACCAGCAGCAGCGGTCCTTCTTCGTCATGTGCCGCTGCGAGGGTACCCTCAATATCGGTCTTCCACTGAACTCCCCCATCTGTGCGTATACTTTTGCACTTAAGGTTGGGGAGGAGGTTGTCCGAGGCCTCGCGGCATTCCTCCAACGTCTGCCTACACGCGGCGTAGAACTCCTCATCCAGCAAGTCAACATCTTCAGTCGGGTGACTGACGAGGTTGTCCACACTCGCCGTCAACAGGGTACCCGCTGAGGTGCTTTCGCTCGAAGTGGGGCTGACATGAGTGGTGTCGCTGGTGGTAGGGCTCACATGGGTGGTGTCGCTGGTGGTAGGGCTCACGTGGGTGGTGCCGCTGGTGGTAGGGCTTACATGAGTAGTGCCGCTTACTGTGGGGCTCACGTGGGTAGTGCCGCTTGCTGTGGGGCTCACATGGGTAGCAACACTGCTGGTGAGACTGCTATGGGTGAGGGGACCCTCGTCATGCTGAGGGCTGCTAGTGGGGAAGTTGTGGGCGAGTTGGTGGGAGCTCTGATGATCAGTTCTCGCCTCAGGGGTCCCAGCTGCTGCCATCTGCTGGGTGTAGCAGAGCGAATCAACTGAGGGCTCCTCTCCCATAACCTCGGGGTCTTCAGCGATGGGGTGGCTGTCGAGGCGGGGCGGCGCTTCATCTGCTTCGTGCGTTCTGACGGTGGTCATCTGTTGGGTGAAGCAAAGCGAGCTGGATGTAGAGGTTTCCTCTGTCACTACGCAGTCGGATGAACCTTCAAGGTTTCCTCCCGGGGTAGCCGGCGCGTTGTCATGGTGCGAGGATGTCGTCTTTGTCGTGGGCTCGACCAGTGAGGATGATGGAGGGGATGCTCCCAAGGGGCTGGGACCCAGCTTCCTCATCTTGTACTGGTGTACTGCGTGTAGACTGCACCAGGCGCCAGGTAAGCCCACGTCTCCCGCTGTCCCGGGTATCGTGCCCACCTCAGTGTCCAAGGTGCAGAGAGAGGTCGAGGATCTCGCTGCTGCTCTTCGTGCGCCCTCCTTTTCCCACATACCTATTTAGTATTCCTACGTAGTATTCTTATTACTACATACGGTGCACGCCTACCACCTGCCTGCTTCTATAAATATTCTGGTCACGTTCTATCTGTGACAGCATTCGAAATACATACGCATTGTAAGTAACCCGATTATAAAAAACAACTCGAGCCCTTCGTGTTTTCTGATTGGCCTACGCGCTCACGCGACCTTGCGAGCCATGTCGCTTCGACGTATATAAAACTGAATGCTGCCTCACTTCACCACGCTCGTCGGTTTATAAGTATTTCACTCCCCTCCAGTCCCTCACAAGCGTCCTGTTCACTGATCCTAGTGACTTGCTTGCGATTTCGGTCTCGTGCGTCGTCCTCGTGACCTCTTGAATGAGCCTCGGGGCATTCTGAAGCCGGCTCGATGACCCTGCCAGTCATTTTCTGCCAGTCGGATATAAATCAAGCGAAGGTAAGGAAACATAACCAAAAGTACGCATTAATAACCAAAGGTAACCAGAAGTAAGGGAAAACCTATTCCTAGTGATAGGCATATATTAACAGTGTATCATGGAAGTATTGCAAGATTAAAAAGTAAGGACTTATCTTGAAATCACCTTATAGTTCTGTCGATCGACTTGGTGACTGTCTGTCCGCGCCTAACCGACCATAGGTTTGTACCCTATGGAACCGGGGGTTGATCAAGCAATACAACTATGTTACACTGTAAATAAATGCACATCTTACACACATACCAGATGTTGCATCAATATATCACATAGCATACCTGCTGTGCAAGTGTAAGCTATAAATGAACCCACTTGGTATAAGGTGCCAATCTTGATCATAAAGACAGTAATTAGCTCAGTATTTCCTGACGTAGGATTTGGGATGGAATACTGTTCTACTGTTGATCAAAGAAAGGAATACTCACCGGAGCCATTTGTGAAATATATCAATCAACTCGTCATTCATCATGATGAGATATGCAGGATTACGACTTACTAACCAAATTGATATACATCATATTAGCTACATGCTGTCCAGTTGTATACAGATCATCTTATATGATAAATCAATTTGCTTAAATGTACTAAATCAGCAAGTACCTGCATAATGCACAATCACTGACACTATGTTGACATTCACTGATTCATTAAGTGAAATGATCAACTATAATATCAACCATGTGTATGATAATGTAGATACCATCCAACAAACACATGTGCGTGTTGGATGTCAGTGATGGCGATAGTTATGGTAAACAGGATAAAACCACATGCTGTAGGGCTGGATGGAGAATATCTCCAGACCCGAAGGCAGTATACGGTGTTCATAATGCAGCTGGTAACTGCTGAACACTGTCCATACCTTTACTATCGCTGGAGCAACACCAACTTCTACATTGCATTCTGACGATTGATACAGGTCTGATCAGTTCAAATGCATGTAACTCTCTCAGATCAGTAATCATATTGACAGCTGATAGAGGTTATTATAGACACTGCTCTGATTCATTTATCAAGCTTTGTTCTAATTTACTTGGAATCTGAAGATATCACTTTTATACTCTTTCAGTGCACCGCCATATGCCCAAGTAGATGATAGGTTACTGACAAGTTATCACTTAAGTGACTGCACTTAAAGTTGATACACTATATATATATATCATTAGGGTTTGGTCTATTCAATCAGCAAAACCCAATATACCAAATATTGACCATACATATATCTACACATACCAACATGAAAAATGACAAATTCCATTTCATGCATACAGGTGAGATATTTTTCAGAGGTGTAACAGCTGTATACATCATAGTATACACCTAGTGCTCACACACTCACTGACTTATAACTCAAAAAGTGGTGAAAATAAGTAAAAATCTCACACGTATGATTTCAAAATGAAAATTCGGGTCTGATTTTTTTTGCTGATCCAATTTTTTACCTATCAATGGTTTATGCCAAAATATTTCAGCACTTGTAACACCCTGTAACACCCTAATAATCACGTGCAAAAACTAGGGGGTGTAACGTACCTCTCAAGTATCACGTGGTAAACAGTGACATGCTAAATGCAGTTTTGCTTCCTTCCTTCAGGAAATGTTCATACTGCTTAAATTTGATATAATTAGGTGTTACTGATACCATTTAACACCCTAAGATCACTGTGGGTGATGAGGGTCATAGTAACCCGAAACACCCTAAACTGCCACAAAATAATGGTGAACCACACTATATTTGGCAATTTGATCATGCTGAAATCAGCACATTCATGACCAATATATCGGGCAACAACCCAATAACTGTAGGGCAACAACCCAATAACTGTAGGGCAACAACCCAATAACTGTACAGCTGCTTCCTATAAGGATTGCATGCTGCTTAATGAGGTAATAGGCACTTGACAACTGCCTATGGAATTCACACTTCCTTGAGGGGGGAAGAAGGTGGAACCATATATATACTTCACCTCATTTACATCAATGTACAAATATAATACATGTACAATATACAGATATATATATATCACACACACACGCATCCATTTTATATTCCGATATGGTGATTTCTGATGGATTGCTTTTGATAAAACCACTGCATCCACAAGCAACGTTGAAATCTGTACAACGTTAAACCCACCGTCACTAATAAAGTGTAAACTCGGATGGGAAACTACATCCCAATGACTATAAGTTGACTATTGCTCAGCATTTACATTTTCGAGCAGTTTTTGGAATGCTTAACTATATATATAATATATAACCTGATACCATGCTTAATTGCATATCTTTGGATCAGAAGATGATAGTTATATAATGTATATATATATCCCACCTGATACACTTTGGCACTATAGCCATACATAAGAGTGGGAAGGACAGGTGCATCGCTGTAGGACTGGTTGATGTAGTCCCAGTACTGAAGGCAGAATGTGGCACTCGAATAACAGCTAATAACTGTTGGGTGACCACCATGCAAAACCTTCCAGGCGTAACTCCTTCGTCCTAGGATGCAAGTGAATTGTTCATAATATGTTGACATCACATAAAAGCATTCTGAGGATTCCCCTATATATTCATATGAGTTGTCATCACTGCAAATGACACGGGGTTCGAATCGTCGAAATGAGTATAACTCCGATGAATTCATTAGTACAGAACAGCTGCTGAGATTATTCCTCCGGCTGGATTGCAATCATTCACAATCCCTGTACATTCCGGTGACATATTTTGCACTGGACTGATCACCACATTTGGTATAATCTGTGATATATAAATCATCAGAAAAAGCGTTGCAATCAGTACAATGCTGTCTAAACTCACAAAGATGAGTAATAGATTTCCTCAGATGTAATAAATCGAGGCACAATGTGACCTACGCTAAAATCGCGTATGCTCGGGCACTGTATTGTGACCTGCGCTAAGATCGCGTATGCATGGACACAATATGACTCGTGCCGATGACGTGGACATATTTCATACAACCCCCGGTACGAGCGGACAAGGCTGACTGCCACGACATCACATCTGAAATCAATAAATCAGTCAGAGAGAAGGTGTTGACATCAGTACAACACCATTTTGCATATAGTCATGAGGAGTTTAAAGAAGACACAGTCCCTCCGATTTTGACAACATGGTACACATATTACCATGCTCTCTGATTATATATTTGATATCCCACAGCATACGATGATGGTAATAACAAACCACTTCGCCGCTGGAGGGTAGTGTTGTATTTTGTACAGCACATGCATGGGCACGATGTGACCCACGCTGATGACGTGAATTCGGGCTGCATCCCAAAAACTGCGATGCACCTTCGGTGCAATGGGCTGCATCCCGAGAACTGCTGTCCAGCTTCATCGTAAGCTACCACGTCATCACATATGAGGTCGGACCTCTGTTGTATTTAAATGGCGCCTGACAACCGCCTAGCAATCTACACTTCCTTGAGGGGGGAAGATGATAAGCTAAAAAATACAACTAAAAACCAAATAAATAATAAAGACAAATAATAAAACAAGTAAGTTGCATCATCGTTGTTGTTTTGGTAATCATGACTATGTACAGTCAAACCATGCATAACTCCATGAAGTTGACACACATATGTATCGAACATTTCTAAGGTCATCAGCCATGACGTACATATGAGCTTGATTTTGAAGACCTAGACATTTGTATACATCTGGTCTAGCATAAGGCAGCCTAATTACCGGTAATTTGGAAATGGGCTCCGGTAATACCGGGTAATTTACCGGTAATACTTTCGGCGGTATTACCAAAGTATTACCGCCTGCACGAAATGACCTAACTTTCGCCTCGGGGCGCGGAAACTGTTTTTGAAAATTTCTATGGATAGATAATGGCCATTAGAATTGTTTGGGTTTGTGCTATAGCACATGCTAAGCAATGTGAGTACATAATCAAGCGAAGCATTTTGCAGAGATGTGCAGACAGAAGTGAAAAATGTGATTTCAGATTTTTGAGACGCTGAGACTCTGAGACGTAATAATGCGGTGAGATGTAATCAATGCGGTGAGATGTAATAATACGGTGAGATGTAATAATACGGTGAGATGTAATCGATGCGGTGAGATGTAATAATGCGGTGAGATGTAATCAATGCAGTGAGATGTAATCAACCGGCGGTGAGATGTAATCACTATTATTACATTTGGACATTTTAATGATGTTCCAATCGACAACCAAGTTGTTACAACAACCTACACTCGCCACGCTCCAAAGTGAGCACATTAGTGAAGCCATGCCGTCAAGTCAGAGTAGATTGGAATATCATTATCGACGAGTGCAATAATCACTGAAAACATATTATTCATATGGTGCTTTAAAGTATACATATTACAACCGATTGTTTTACCGAAGCATCAAAGCTGCCTGTGTTTGTGCTCATCGATACCACATACATAAATTATTAAGAGACACTGAGTGTGCAAAAAAAAAAGGAGCAGGCTAAGCCTTGCGTATGTATGCCCAAGAACCCACAGGTTGCAATTCAAGTGAGTCGATGTCTGCATATTGGTCAAGAGACAATTTTGAGCCGCGAACCCCTTCATTCCACAATATATCGTGGTTGTGGCGCACTCGTTTGGGAGCATACTTCATCAATTTGCCAAGCTCCCAACCTTCCGCCTCCCACAACATCAAAATAAAAAGGCCAGTCAAGGTCTCCGCACTCGACAAAAAAGTTGCCGGCTTTTCCAAAGCCTTGAAACCTGTTGGGCAATCGAAAACCTTGCGGTGGTCAACCAGCTCAGGCTCTGCAATGTCCATGTCCTCTTCTTCCTCTTCTTCCTGCGGAGCTGCAGTGCCTGCCGGAAGCTCATCATCTGAGGAATCCAACTCGTTTTCAAAACTCAGTAATACCTCATCCTGCTCGTCCACTGGGAGCACTGTTGTCAAATACTCTCTGAAAGATACTTTCAATTTGAATTGTAACACGAGATTTGTGAAGCAGTAAATGGCTTTTCTCACGTTTGACAACCTGAAGCTGGCACGCGCCTTGGAGTGTACCATATCTGCATTTTTGTTGATACGTTCGATGCCGCAGGCCTGATTCAAGACTTGTAAAACGTTTACGGCCATCTCTACGAGGGCGCCACACTCTGCACTGACAACATCGAGAGATTGGAAAAACACCAAAGGAGAAGATATCAAGTGCATGTGCTGTAAACAACACAAGAAGTAAGAAAACTTATTAGACTTCTGCTCGTCATTTAACACTCTGTTTATCTTCGCTTCCACTGCGGTACGAACGTGGCTAGTGACAGCTGCCAATTTCAACTTGTAGGGATCAAGCTTTGCTTTGAAAACACTGTACTCCTGCACGAGACGATGATACTTTGGATTCTCTCCGCCACAATAGTTTTTAATCGCAGCCATAACGTTTTCGTCCGAAAATGTCCTGAGAATACGTGCCAACTCATGCTCTCCAAAAATCAAAACCACCAGTGCTTGGACATACACATCCAAACAAAAAGCGAGACAGTGGAAGTCATGCCTAAGTCCAACCTTTCTACTTGTGCCAAGCCATCGATCTTTGACAAGTTGTTTGATAGAGTCCAACGTTTCTCTTCTGAACTGTGTAGTCACTGCTAACGGTAATTCACCCATCTGTTTAAAATACAAGCAGTAAAGGGGAAGGAGATGGGAAGGGGGCACGCTGTCGCCCTCAACATAATGCAAGATGTTGCAGAGAGGTTCCAACACAAAATTGAGCGCAACGCCTTTTTTCTTCAACGCCATGTCGCCAACTAGGTCCTCAAAGCGATTGAACTCAGCCTCAGCAGTTCGCTTTGTTTGGGTCGCCTTCAATTTGACAACTGCGTATTCAGGCCAGTCAGGAATGTCTCGCAAAATGCTCCAGCTATACAAGGCTGTGGACACCATGAGATACGCGAAAGCGAAGCGAGTTAGGGGGAACACTTTTAACTTCCTAGCGTTCTCCCCGTGCTTTTCACGTTGAGCATCCATCAACGTCTCCCAGAGCATCGAATATCGTTTCAAGAAGACAGTGAGAAAATAAAAGTCGGCGACAATAGCAGAGGGCTCTTCAAGCTTCACCATGTCCTCAACTAAGAGATCCAAAACGTGCACACAGCATCCGAGAATAAAAAGTAAAGGGAACCATGAACGCAACAACCGGAACATGACCTGCAACCCTTGCACGAAACCGCAAGGACACGAGTTAGTTACGCACACTCGCGTAGAACGACGGAAATGAGTTAGCTCGCTACGCATAGAACGGAACCATTAGAAATATGATTCGCACCTGCATACTACCGGTGTTGTCTGCCACGACAGCTTGAAACTTTTCGGACTTATCCTTCAACTCCTCATACACATATCTCGCCTGCACTCGACCACTGTGCTCGCGTTTCCCGAAATATTTAGTAGTGATGTACGCAGAGATTCCGGTTTTGGCTTCACCGATATTACAAGTCGCCCGCCCAACAACGTTAGTTTTCCCATCAATGCTCAGGGTGCGTTTCCCAGGAAAGCGGTCTAGGGCTGCCTCTGTGGATACGAGTGTCTCTTCGTAGACATCATCTAATATAGATGTTCGAAGTTGACTTCGAGCTGGGAGACACTTGCCGTAGCCAGGGTTCAGCGCGGAAATAAACGCACGGAAGAAAACGTTGTCCACGACAGCAAACGGAATTTTGCAAGCGAAGAAGAAACACCCAAGTAGGAAGTTCAAGGCCATCACTTGCGCTTCAGTAACAACCTGAACTCCGAAATCCTGCAAGACCGATTGTCGCTCACGCCGTTTGGTGGCAGTAGGGTCAGAGTCTTCGATCACGCTCTCCTCGGCAGCAGCTAGACCCTGCTCATCTGACATTTCCTGTTCCTTGCGTTTCTTATCGTATGCCATACGCCATTCCTTGGCTTTATCGGCGCTACTCTTATTTGTGAGCTGAACCTTATCCTCATCGGGGACGTTACGACACTCCAAGATTTTGATCAACAACTTTCCTGAATTGATTTTATGATAGGCAACATTCGTTTTGACCGTCTCGTCATACTTGCATACTAAAGACGTGCGCACGTTGAGAGCACAAGTTTTCTCGGACTGCAAAGTTTGCTGGTATTCTGCCACGTCGTGAAACAAGCTCAATAAGAACTTGTGCTTGTCACCGAAGCCAGACTGGCCACGCAGGGGAGTGCTCAAAGCGTCGTAGATGTCTTTGGGCACTCTGTGCACGTTGCCATAGGAATCTTTCCAATCGACTAAATCGACGCCCCCAGGAGTGAGGGACATATCGTCCCCACAAGTATCCGCACCGGATGCCATCCCTGATCCGATCGAGAACTTTGTAATGAAAGTTTGGACTGTTCGAGGTCCAGGTCGCTCTCTAGCACACCCGAAAGCTTGGCGTGCTTTCGGGTGTGCCGCAAAGTTTCTAGTTGATCCATTGCGAAAAAGCTATCGCCGCCGATCTGGTCATCATCTGGTAAAATCGACGGTAATCTGAGCTCGAATCGGTAATTTACCATGGTAATACTGCATTACCATGGTAATTACCGGTAAGATCCTTAAGTATGGGAGGAACCCGATTATGGGGCTCGGTAATACTCGGTAATTTACCGGTAATTACCCTCCCGGTAATTACCAAAAAAAATTACCCGGCTGCCTTAGTCTAGCATGTATCCAGACTAGAATTGTATATTGATTCGGTGCAAGCACTATGGCCTCTGCCACCGATGATCACTGAAAAAGGGCAACCATTCTTGATATTTGATACATATCATCTGATTGGATCATTAAAGGCGTCAAGAGTACTCAATGCAATATGCAGGCTACGGCCTGAGTACAACACCTAGATAGGTCAAAGCCACCGAGCTGACCAAAGCAGTATAAATGCTAGCTGCCTTAGAAGGCTACATAATACGTCTATTGCCCTTATGTCTTGAAATGTATTGGCATCTCTTTGAGGTAGTCATGCCTGCTGAATAAGCCATACCGGTCATCTTGTCTTCATTGATCATTACATATCTGATCATACCGCCATTGAACAATGCCTATTCTGTGAGATTATTATATCACGAGGCATTTCAGTAGTGCACATCAAAAAAATACAGTGCAGCAGAGATCATCAGCTCTTCATCAGACCTTTTAAGGTTGAGTTGTTGTCAGATGTATTGATTTATCGGACACCACATTTCAGAGGTCTATTCATCATGGAAGACAGAGTCCGTGCAGTCATGGCTATTCAGCCTCCAACATAGCTAACATAGCTATACAGCCTATAACCCAACTGTTGGCAAGCAGCCTCTACGCCGCATGGCTAAAGATGGCAAGTCTAACCTTCAATCATTCTTGGGCATAATCGGCCAATTCAGGATATTTATCCCGAAATTCTCCAAGATTGCCGAGCCACTTATGATTTCCATGTGTCATATGAAAACAGCCAACATACCGCCCTATGACAGGAGTCATCTCCTTCAGCAAGGGGAAGTGGGTTATGCTGTAAAATTGACCAGTCTGATCATCATAAAGGTGACAGCTTTGAGAACATCGATTGAAACTTGTATTGAAAATGACTATTCCTTAAGATAAGGTATTGCACCTAAAGGAATAAAGGTTTCATCGTCTGAAATAGGAAAGGAGTTTTTCATTGACTCTAGTTCCTGAATCCAGAATCACATAGAAAATATATTCTATCCTGTGCATATATCACTACTTATTTGTGGAATAGCATACAATGGTATAAACCATCCACATATAGATTGACATCATACTTGTGGATCCATATCATTTTGGCACATAAGACACACATGCTTCATTGAGGAATTATAACTCTTTGAAAGCTCATTCAGGAATGTTTAGAAAATTTGTCGCCTTGTCCATTAGGCCACGAAACTTGGAAAAAGCCATGGCGGGAAATCGAACTCGCAATCTACAGATGGTTTCCAAGCACAGTTCATTCTGAATACTGTATGCCCAAAAATAAAATGGGTACCATTGAGATAAGTGATCATGTACTGAATAAGATTCATATATACACATATCACTAAGCGATGCCATGTTCTAGTCACAATGAAATGGCATACCAGCCATTCATCAAGTACGGAAATACAGCTCGTAGTAAGTTGTTGTCATTACAGACACTAAATCTGCGAGCCTTTTACGACAGTAGAGAAATGATATCCATATTCTTGATTGACTCTCTATTAGCTTCCATACCAAAGTGAGCTTCGATACCATCACTAGTTTCGTTGTTCATTATGACAATCATTATCCAGAAACATTGTCTAAAGTTAGGCACTCTATTGTGATCCTGAACCAACAATGTATGTGGGCTGCAACCCAAAAACTGCATATTGAATCATAGTGAATTGACATTGGCATTTGACATATCATCTGGCACTTGCCACATTCAAAAGCGTCAGGCATGTTGCCGGTATGACGTAGAGAGAATCGGTGTCCATATTGACATTGTCACCTCGAAAGCACTTGATTCGATGAGTAATCTCATTCTGATTTTCTATCAAACCATTTTTCACATAACATAATAATTGAATGACATTCTCCATCACCATCTGATTGGTTTGATATACCTCTTTTTAAAGGGGGAGGAAGGAGTATAGATTCATTCATTCTTCATACAGCTGCCACAAATTGATTTACATCATTTTGATTTTACATCATTGTGATTTTGCTTGGAAGATTAAAAATCTTATGAAAAGTTCCAGCATCTGTGTATAGCAGTCATAAAGTTTGATGACACGGTACATCATGCCGATTGAAGCATCAAATGAAGTCTTTATTTGTCTTACTGACACATGAAGTTCATTATGAAGAAATCATAGATGCATATTTCTCCGGCTCTATCATATTATATGAAGGGCACTGACATAGGAGAACGATGGTTTTTTAAATGTGAATAAGCTATATTGTAAACTTACAACCATTACTTTGACGTCAACAGCCTGAGATGCTGATTGTTGAATTTCAAGAGTTGGAGGATTCGTTGAATCAGCCTTGATCACATGTGCTTTGATTGATGAATTGTTGATCCGTGGTTTCCCCCCAAATCTAGAGAAGCTGGCGCACAAGTTGTTGCCAGTGTCTAAAGGAAAGCATCAGAGCCAAGGATTGCCATTTGTGCCATTCAGGCATCGAATTCCATAGCAGCAAAGCCGAGTGAGTGAGATCCGCCGCTCTAGCTATTTGCCTGTCATTCCTTCCAGGTTCATGACAAGAGACAATTCATCAAAGTCATACACCAATGCATAAATCACATGTATGGTTGCACAGTTTGTATCCGAATGCAATTCCATAAAGGTTAAGCATCTAGATAGCAACTCTAGCCAACAAAAAGCCTTCCTGTCTTCGGATATCTTGAGCATTCTCATTTCCAGCTCCATTGTGGTCAAAATAGCATCATGCCTGTGCCTCGCCGGGACGCTGCTCCTCAAAGCCGCACACTTGAGGCGAGCCTTACGAGACAATGACCTTTAGCCTGTGGGGCGTCAACCCCTTATCAAATCCTGAACAAATCCTGAATGGATAAATTTAACATGATGCAACTTAAGCGGGATTATAAGTTCCACATAATCATATTGTCTACGTATGCTGAAGGCATAACTGCCGCATATGGTCACGATAGGTCGTAGCTTCTATAACATTGTAGCTTCTGAGTCAATAAGCTGATAGCCGATGACTTTGGCCAATGATTGCCGACCGAATAATAATCAGGGCTGCATCCCAACAACTGCAGGGCTGCATCCCGAGAACTGCAGGGTTACATCCCTAACATTTTTACCCTGCATCAAATTGATATGATAGGAGCGGGAATTGATCCTTCCTTGCTGAGGTGTAGTGAGCCTTGTACAAATCATACCCTTGCACAGATACGCATACATGCGGGTACCATATCTGTGGATAAATAAAAAATTATGCTACCTTTGCCAGACCGTGGTTTGTCATTCGGATCTTATGGCCAGTAATCCGCAGCTACCGGATACTGAGGTGGACGGAGTTGTGATTCTGAGTTATGCTTGACATACATAACTAAACGAATTTCACATTAGTACGTTGTCGAATCCATTCTATGAAATGTTCGTCAAAGCGCGCGTACCGGACCGAAAAATAAAAGGAGCACTGGGGCAGATCGGGTGGAGGATTTAAAGTGGACTCATAGAGACCCTCCAATATCTCGTTAAGCAGGGCCCACTCCGTTTGCATTAAATCAAGCCCCAAAATCGGGCTCTCCATAGTATTCCTGTGAACTTTGGGGGAGTAAGCTCTCTGAAGGGAGGAAGAGGTGGATGCATTATATAAAGCCGTAAAAACACATTCGTTTTTAATTCGTCACTCTGAAATACGATACGAACGGCAGCGCAATATCTATCTGTAACGTAAACCTCGGAAGATACCTTGAAACGTCACTCTGAAATACGATACGCAATTCATGGATACCTTGAAACGTCACTCTGAATTACGATACGCAATTCATGGGGGCTACATCCTAAGAACTGTAAGGCTAAACGCCTAAGGTGCGGGTTTAAAGTGGACTCAGTTCCCCCCAATATCCTAAAACACCTTGAGGGACGCCTCATCGGTGTAAGAAGACTGGTACCAGCTCAACAACAAAGACATCAAAGACATATACAAAGGTATGCACCCTATATTGTGAGGTCACACCTCTTCTAAGAGGGGAGATCTGTCAGGGATATGACCGATGACATATGTGTCATACATGTCATACGTGTCATACATGTCATACCATGTCATGTCATGTCATGTCATATGTTATAATGACATACAGTCGTCGAGTATCGTCGATCAGTACGGTCGACTATGACATGTACAGTCATAATATCTGTCATCCACTCACCATGAGTGACATCTGTCATCGAGAGGCTGAGTACAGCATCTTGATGATGAAGCAAGACAAGTTCTTGAAGAACAAACTGTTCTGAGAGGACGCGTCTTCGCTTCAAGCATGAATTGAACACCATGCGGGTATCATGATAGAACAGGTGAAAATAGGTATATATTTGTGTGAATATATATAACTGTTTCACTGCAACAGGAACTCAGAAAGCAGTGCTGGGGAAACCGGTGATAACAGAACTGATAGAAAGATTACGGCAGTGAGCTTTCTAGCAAGTCGGTGTCAGACGGTGACACACGACCAGTGGCACACGCAGCAAGGGGTGATACTAGGAGAAGCAGGCCCCCATACAGTGGGGGGGAAATCGGCTTCCCCGTGACACCACCTCACCCCGAAGGTGTGAGTGGCCATGCAAGAGCAAGGAAAACCCTAAGCCCTAACCCAATGTCAATGCAGTGTCCAGGCCGAGGGGGCCTTTTCCAACCCAGCTAGAAGCACATCCGTGCATGGGCGCTGCCTAGGCACTCCACAGACATTTAAACAGGCTAGGCGGGCTAGTCCCGCTCTAAGGTCTTTTGGGTGTTGGCGCTGGTGACGATTGAAGGGATCCACGGAGTCTCTCGGAAAGCCGGCCAATCGAAGTCCTCCTCAGTGAAGCCATGAAGGGCGTTGTCGTCATCGGGGTCCTCGGGTACCTCGTCGGGGTCAGAGCATGCCAAGTGCAGAGCCGGCTGAGCAAGCGGTGGCTCCGCAGACGGCACCACCGGCTCGCCAGCCGTGGATGCGGATGACGGGGCGAGCTGTGGTGGCGGGTCGATTGCTGGGGCAACGAACGTCATGATCGCCACGTCCGCCGGGGCGTCAGGCTGGGGGGCTGGCACCACCGGAGGGTCGTCGGCAGGGCATCCCGTCGCCTGGAAGGTCGCGATGGCAGCAGCGAACGCTGGGGGCGGAGGCCGCTTCCCAGCGGGGAGCGCGGTGTCGGGCGCGCGCCCACTGCCAAATGCCTCCTTACACATGTAAGGGCAGCATCCACGGGTGTCGGGGTGTGCGTCGGTCACACCCCACATACGGAAGCACAGAATGCAGGGGTACCCGACACCCACCCAGCGCTTCACCATGGCGCCAACGGGTTCCGCCTTCCACTCACCGACGGGTACGGTGGTGTAGGCGGGCTTACGGTCAAAGGAAACGGAGTTGAGGGACGGCTTCTTCTCCCGCCCACCACCACCACCACCAGAAGGCACGGTGTAGCCGGTGTCCTTCACAGGGGTGGCGAAAGCGAGCTCCTCGCGCCACACCGTGCGAATCCGCAGGCATAGCGTGGAGAACGAGAAAGGCGCACCACCCCGTAAATCGCGGATGACGTTGACGTACAGGGGGGTGACGTACGGAGATTGCTTGGCCGAGTTGGTGAGGATGTGCCAGAGGTCTTTCACCCGCTTGGCCTCGCTGTAGTCGGTGTTGATCCTGGCGTGCTTGTCACCAAGGGCACGGATGGCCGTAAGCTGCGGCGATGGGTCGTCGGGCTCGTTGATGATGGTCGAGCGCATTTTAACCCAAAAACGGTCGGAGTCGGAATCAGGGACCCCCTCGACCTCGTAGCGCAGGCGCTGCAGAATGTAACGGCCGTCCCCAGGGTGGGAACGAGCCGCCTCTGTGTAAAGCGCCAGAGCAGCACCACGAAGAACGATGGGGAGGACGGTGAAAATGATCTCGTTGAGCACCACGTGGTAGTAATCGTAGTCGTGCTCAAGGTCGAGTAGCTTGGAGAACTCGGGGAATGACACGGGGTACAAAACATGTCGAAATGCCGCAATCAGGGCGTTGAAGTCGGTGTCAGCAGTCTCGGTGTCGAGGGTGTAGCCATGTTTAGGGTTATAGCCTCCAGGTCGTAAAACCGCGATGATGTCGGCGGAGTACGTGAAGGCGTAAGAAAGCTGCTCCAAATACTCCTCTTCCCTACCTTCCTCCACCGGGGTGGAGATAAGGACTGACGGGTCGTTGAAGAATTCGGACGGCAGCGGAGATGCCCGCAGTGACGATGGACGTGAACGCAAAGAAGCGGTCGACACAATTCTCCTCGGGCGTGTCGGACCCGGCGTAGCACCGCCGGTGTCCACGGGTGACGGTGATGGCGTGGCACTAGCCCGCCTTGCTGAACGGAGGGCCTCAGCGAGCCCGATCTGGCGCTGTTGAGACATGTTTGGCAGAAAATAATCCAGGATGTACAAAGCTGACGGAAACGGTGCGTGGAATACCAGTCACAGTCGGTAGGCGAACCACGGTTGACGGAAGCGGCAAAGGGAACGGAGACGGAAAAAATTGCCGCTTGTACGGTTCGCAGTTAAATTATGCTGCGATGTTGACGGTAAAAAAATTGACGGCGTGTAGAATCGGACGAACCGAAGCGAGCCGAACCAACCGGAATCACCACTCACGTGAAGTGGGACCGATAACCTGATAGAACAGGTGAAAATAGGTATATATTTGTGTGAATATATATAACTGTTTCACTGCAACAGGAACTCAGAAAGCAGTGCTGGGGAAACCGGTGATAACAGAACTGATAGAAAGATTACGGCAGTGAGTTTTCTACCAAGTCGGTGTCAGACGGTGACACACGACCAGTGACACACGCAGCAAGGGGTGATACTAGGAGAAGCAGGCCCCCATACAGTGGGGGGGAAATCGGCTTCCCCGTGATATCAACAGGCTAATTCGACCAGCCGATACTGTTAGTTCACCCAATGTTCTCGGGTTCACAACCCGATAGTGGTAACGCTTATGAAGCGTGAGGACATTGAGGTATATGAGGAGCATTGTGCTCAAGCAGATGATTCTGGACACCAGAGACTGCACTCATACCCACTAAATACTTGTCGCGCGTTGCTACAGTTCAATAGCAGCCGCAAATTCTGAAAGGTTGAATATCAACCTTCACAGCTGCTGTCGTTAGCAATTTGTTCGCTGCTGCAAAGCTGTTATATGCGAATATTGTCGCGCTGATGATGATATGTGCAACATCGCTCGTCGCTGGCGATATGTCGTTGGCGATATGCTGTGCAAACGTTGTCGTGTTATATGAAGTTATGCTGATATCGGCGATATTAGCGAACTTCCTCGCACTGTATACAATGTATATGTGACTATTCAGCTGCACACACTTGTTCTCGTTGTCACCTGAGCGAAGGATACCACTGTCACGGTCCTTGATGGACAAGATATATAGCACGGCTGTTATTGAACTGCAACAGCTACGCGCAAGAGTTTGGTGGGTATGAGTGCAGCAGTCTGGTGACCAGAAGTGCTTGTTTGAGCCCAATGCTCCTCATATACTCTAGTGCTCTCACGCATCGCATGCGTTACCACCATCGGGTTGTGAACCCGAGAGCACTAGGTGAACTTCCCGCATCGGCTAGGCGAATATTGCTGGAGTCAGTGCACCGTAGGTCATAACTTGCATGACTCCGTTCGACTGTACCAGTACTCGTACAGTACTTGGTGACAGATACCTAGGTCACAGATGCATTATATATTCGTTTATCTTTATAATCAGTTTACACTTGTATGAGAAACTGTTCAGTGACCACCCGATATAATACGGTATATTATATCTCACAGGTTATGGGGTATTACCCCGCTTTTCTCACTGCTGACTTTGACATGCTTGGCTAAGCTTTTCCGCTTGGCGGGGCGTTGGGGCCTCGCGAGGTGTTGAATCGGCCACTTTAGGGCGTGCGGTTTAAGCTAAGTTGCGGTGAGATTTCGGATTGGGACTTTCGGCAACTTCTTCGAGTGTCCGCGTTGGATTTCGTTTTTGACTTGGACTGATCACCCCTGTCGACATCTCCTTGGCCGTCGCGTATTCGACTTCGTTGATTTCGTTCGACCCCATCTTGTGCTTACTCCGCAACTGCATTACCGTCGCCCGCCACCTTACGATTTGCGCCTCGCCTTTTCCCCAACCCCCCTCCTATAGGAATTTATTCTGATGACTACATCCTCAGTTGGTACACCTGCCGTGGGCGCTAGAATGCGCCTTGATTCAATTTTTGCTAGGAACGTGGGTGCTCGCTATAAGAGCACCCCGCAGTCAGCGAAGGTCGTGCTCGCTGCTGCTGACAGGACACGCGGCAATGCCGTGTTACAATCGTCCTGGGACACTGACGTTGTGAAGCGTGTCGCGAAGGACACATTGGGAACGAAGGCGTCTTCGTTTTCAGGGAGTGAGCCACATCGTCAACTACTTTGGGACTCCTTGGTGACTGCCTTGGAGGCCTCTTTCGTCAACAAGGACACCGCCAGCGAGGATATCTTTGACCTCGTGGACGTCACCAAAGAAGTGCACCCCATTTACAACGACATTTTGCTTCGTGCTTTGGTGTCTTTGACGACTCCCCACTCTCCAGCTCGAAGGTGGGTTGACGCTTCGGCCCGCATTTCCCCTCGTGACGGTAAGCGAGCTCTGTTAGAGATCACCAGGCGGCTCTTGCCGCCTGGACATCGACCGCTACGCCACCACGAAGAGCTCTTGAGCATTTCTTTTGGTTCATCTGATGACCCTGAGCCCTTGGTCGCGCAATTTGACGAATGCCTGAAGGCTATCGCGGCTAGCGGAGCGGGTCCCCTGGACGACGAAGCCGCCAAGAGGCAACTATTGGCGGCACTGGACGCCGAGTTCTACAAAGAGGTAATAACCCCACTTCGCCTGGACACTGAGCTGGCGAAAGTGGGCATCGAGGAAGTTTACACCCACGTTCTGGAGGTGTGGTGGTGTGCGAACCCGAATGGCCCTCCCAACCGCCCTAAGGTTGCACCTACCCCGGCGCACACGCCTCTCGGATTGGCCTACACAGGTAACGAGCAAAGTGACATTTCGGACTTCCTCGAGGAGTTCGCTCGTGTTATTGGTGAGGCCTCTACCCTGCACACTAGGAAGGATTTGTGTTAAAAACTGTTAATGATGTGTTAAAAAATGTTAATCGAGTGTTAAATAGTGTTAATGTGGAAACTGGGTGTTAATCAAGTGTTAATACGCGAAAAATTTCATAATGGGCTATATTATAGGCGGAAAAGTGTTAATGAGGTGTGAAGAAAGTGTTAACCGTTGGCGAGGGAGTGTTAATGGGACAGTTCAGGAGTGTTAACGGAAGGCTGCATCTGTTAATCGCGGTATAATCACGCTGCTGGGAATTATATTGGAGCCAGAACACACGCCTGTTTCGCCGATACATTTGAAAAGTGTTAATACCCAGCGCAGCCACCGTGATGTGGGTGTCCTGGCGAGATAATCATTTCAAAATGCAGTCGCCACTGACAACGCCCATGCCCATCGACGATCGACAGGATCATCTACGGTAGATATAGGTGCATCCGCGAACACCAAACGCATGAAGACCTTATTAAGACCTATCTAGCTACGTACGTAGGATGGAACGATAGTTGGACGTAGGTAGCTAGCGAAATCATTTCTGAGCTGACGTTCTGCCCGAGCAGACCAGCATATATAATATATTTGTTACAAGAGAAACCCGAGTCTGTAAAATTTGTAAGGTGCTAAATCGTTGCACGGTCGCTGTTATATTTTTATCCACACGTTTATAGACTGCAAACCAAAGGGTGGGGTTGCGTGGTGTTCGTTCATAACAGATGGATGACCAGGGGAGCGCAAACTTGGCGACTGCTGGAAAGCAACCGCGAACTGCTAATAACGCGGTAAGTGCAGATTGTGGAACAGAATCTTCGTTTATTTTAAGTGTGAGTAAACTGATGCGGGCGATGTTCAGGCTCCCGGTGGCGCACATCGGGGCGCGGGGTTAGTTGGGCCCGCTAAGGTAAACGCCGGCACCGGAGCATTTGTGCATTTTTAGCTTGTTGCGAGCGTTTTATATAAGCCGGAGGTCACGCTGGGGACATACCGTCGCCAGCGTGGCCTGCTTCTGGTTGGTTGAAGTGTTTCATTTTCGTGTTCACCGGGTTACATCTTTTTACTGTGTTGAAGCCTCTGCGGACCGTGTAGCGCGTGCGCTGATCGCCAACGGGCCGGTCGCGCAACGATGCGGCGGTTATGCAAGCCTCTTGTCCCTGTTTTTTTAAGGGTGTTCTTCGTATAAGCCGGAGGTCACGCTGGGGACATACCGTCGCCAGCGTGGCCTGCTTCTGGTTGGTTGAAGTGTTTCATTTTCGTGTTCACCGGGTTTCATTTTTTTAATGTGTTGAAGCCTCTGCGGACCGTGTAGCGCGTGCGCTGATCGCCAACGGGCCGGTCGCGCAACGATGCGGCGGTTATGCAAGCCTCTTGTCCCTGTTTTTTTAAGGGTGTTCTTCATATAAGCCGGAGGTCACGCTGGGGACATACCGTCGCCAGCGTGGCCTGCTTCTGGTTGGTTGAAGTGTTTCATTTTCGTGTTCACCGGGTTTCATTTTTTAATGTGTTGAAGCCTCTGCGGACCGTGTAGCGCGTGCGCTGATCGCCAACGGGCCGGTCGCGCAACGATGCGGCGGTTATGCAAGCCTCTTGTCCCTGTTTTTTTAAAGGGTGATCTTCATATAAGCCGGAGGTCACGCTGGGGACATACCGTCGCCAGCGTGGTATGCTTCTCGTCGTTTGAAGTGTTTCATTTTCGTGTTCACCGGGTTTCATTTTTTTACATGTGTTGAAGCCTCTGCGGACCGTGTAGCACGTGCGCTGATCGCCAACGGGCCGGTCGCGCAACGATGCGGCGGGTTATGCAAGCCTCTTGTCCCTGTTTTTTTTAAGGGTGATCTTCATATAAGCCGGAGGTCACGCTGGGGACATACCGTCGCCAGCGTGGTATGCTTCTCGTCGTTTGAAGTGTTTCATTTTCGTGTTCACCGGGTTTCATTTTTTTACATGTGTTGAAGCCTCTGCGGACCGTGTAGCACGTGCGCTGATCGCCAACGGGCCGGTCGCGCAACGATGCGGCGGGTTATGCAAGCCTCTTGTCCCCGTTTTTTAAAGCGTGATCTTCATATAAGCCGGAGGGCTGCTGGGGACATACCGTCGCCAGCGGTCTTCTTCTGGATGATGAAGTGCTTCCGGTTGTTTGTTGCGTCCTACTTAGGAAGCTCCATCAGCGACCGCAGCCGAAGCTGGAGGGGGTGCCTCCGCCCCCCCCGCTGCTGAAGACGCGGCGGCTGCGGCTGGCAGCAAGGTACGCATTGCACCCGCCATTCCCGCTTCCTGCTGCGTTTTCCCCGCCCCCCCCCTGAATATACACACTTCATTCCCAACGAACGAGTATGCGGTCATCCATCTTGCAGGCCGACCCCCGGTTCTTATTTTGGCTTCCACTACAGCCTGCCTGTGACGCGTACCGTGTTGCTCGTGCGCTGCACGCCAACGGGCCGTGCGCGCCTCGTAGCCGCGGGGTTTTAGTGTTTCACCTCACGCCCGTGACGTGTACCGTGTTGCTCGTGCGCTGCACGCCCACGGGCCGTGCGCGCAACGGTCCCGCGGAATTTAAGCGTTTCACCTCACGGCAAGCTGCGTAAAATTTCCTCGCGCGAGCGTGCCTCGTCCATATCGTCCCCCGGAGTCCTCCTGTCCGGTTCGGGGTGTGTCCAAAGATGTCCGGTTGCGAGACCCACCGCTCTAAGTTGAACCGTGGCTGTGCCGTACTCGTACCTCGTCGGTGGCCCGCCAACGGGCCGGGCGCGGAAGGTGGCCGCGGTGTGCGTCCGTTTTGCCTACCTTCCAGCATACCTCTCCGATGTTGCTGATACCATGGTGTCTGCAACCGACACCTAACCTGTGACACAGCGGACAAGTCCTAGGCAGGCATGCTATCTTAGGGGGCATATCGCTCCCATCAGTCCGGTTCTTTGCGTTGTCCAACATGTTTCGGTGTGCGCCACCTTTTGCCGCCGTGTGTGCATTGGGTGGCTGCAATATCCCACACCGTATATACACACGGTACACTGATCCAGGTTAACCAACAACCCTGGGTTTGCGGTTTGTTTGCTAGCGGGGGAAAAAATTCAAACGGCGCACAAATCGTTTCCTGAAGCGCCAGCAGCAACGAATCACTACTGCAGACAACAGGCATTGTGACGAGGGTCTCCAGGAGTATCTGGAAAACCAAATTCGCACCGTGTCCGACGGCATCCCGTTTCTAAGTCACGTCGCCATGCGCGCGGGGTGTTCCCATGTGGAACCGACGAATATCCTCGAGCCGAAAGATGCCGAACGGGTGAGTGGCGCGTACGGCGCCGTCACACGAGGTTGCACACTGGACCGCACGGACCTGGTCGTGGTCAAAAGGTTTTGCAAAACCTCGGGGCTAAAGCCGCACCCCAAGACCAAGCAGCTGCCCAAGGAGTTCAAGCGGTGTGCGCAGGAGCTAGTCATGACAAAACTGGCGTCGGAAGCAGCACCCACTTACGTCGTGCCCTGTTCACGGTATGGTGTGGAGACCAGAACTCGGCAAGCGCTGCAGGTCGGGCCAGTTCCGTTCCTCCTCATGCCCGATCGCGGCCGGACGCTGTGGGAATTCATGCGGGTTCCGCCTGAGGGTGGATTAACCTTGGAGGTCAAGCTGCTACTTGCCAAGGAGTTGCTGAAGGCGTTTTCGCAGTTGCACTCCAAGGGTATCGTGCACGGCGACGTCAAGGGTAACAATGTGGTCGTTGCCGAAGCGCTACCGTGCGCGTCCGCGGGCGGCATCACGCTGCGAGTCATCGACTTCGGAGTTGGCTGCGTCGATCGAGAAAACCTGAAGTCTGCGCATGACGAGCGTCCTCTCGGTCGAGAGGACCGCCGTTATCTTGCTCCTGAGCACCGGGATCACGGCCCAAGCAGGCCAGGAGACATGTGGTCTGTGGGTGGACTCCTGGTCCAGCTCTTCCAGCACCCGCAGGCTGGTGGCGAACGTCACCAATGGGACTATATCCTATGTCAAGCGAAACCGCAGAATGGATTCATGAAGCATGCACTCATGCAGCGCCTGAAGGAATGCTTCCGCGTAGACATGGACAAGCGTCCGACAGCCGGGAATCTGCTGCGCACGTTTGAGCACACTAGGATCCAGACCGTCGGTGAGAAGGATTTACCGCCTCGTATTGAGCCGGCTGAGTGATTTCCAATAGGGCCGACATGTGCACCAAACGCAATTGGGGAGTTTGGGAGTTTCGGGAGTTCGGGAGTTTTACAATGGGAGGCCCTAAAAATATCGAAAATTTGACCGAATCTAGGGTTTAAGATTTTCCCGAGTGGAATGTAATTTTATTTAATTTTCCGGTTGATTTAGGGTTTAAGAAATATTCCTGATTTTCACGAAAGAAATCATCTTTTTCAGCCTGAATTAAGGAAGGTTTATGGGGTTTTTTGTGTTAAGAAAACATAAATTTTCCATTGAACTTGTATAATATTTCACGCATTTTTAAGCTTCAAATTTTTTTTCGAAACTCGGTAGCAAAATGAAACTTTTTACGTCTGATTTTTATGAAAAATGTTTTTGGGGGTTCATCGATGAACCCCTTTTATTTTTTCTAGTTTTATATGAATTTCAGGCCTTTTTGGGTGTTGGGGAGTTTTACAAGGGGAGGCCCTGAAAAAATCAAAATTTGACCGAATCTAGGGTTTAAGATTTTCCCGAGTTGAATGTAATTTTATTTAATTTCCCGGTTGTTTTAGGGTTTAAGAAATATTCCTGATTTTAACTAAAAAAATCATCTTTGTCAGCCTGAATTAAGGAAAGTTTATGGGGTTTTTTGTGTTAAGAAAACAAAAATTTTCCATTGAATTTGTACCATATTTCACGCATTCTCTAGCTTCAAATTTCTTTTCGAAACTCGGTAGCAAAATCACACTTTATACGTCTGATTTTTATGAAATATGTTTTTGGGGGTTCATCGATGAACCCCTTTTATTTTTTCTAGTTTTATATGCCCTTTTTGGGGGTTTTTCTAAATTTTTTGAAATTTCTTCAAAAAACCCCGATTTCTTTGCAATTTCAGGAATATTTTATATTTATATATCACATGAAATATACAGCTTCAAATCAATATTCAAAACAAAGTTACCGGCGCGCATGTTTTGCCTCCAGAGTTTAACACGACTTCACCTTTTCTAGTGCCCTTCGCCCCATCGCCTACTCGTCTTCGTGCATTGACCAACTACGTTCTCCATTGGTTTTTCACGTGCTTTCGCGGACCACTACTAACCACAAGTCCGGGTGGCCGGCCCCCCAGTTAGGTTCAAAACATACTTCTTTCCCCGCCAAGATCCCTAACTAACTTTCACGAACTTTCGATGTTCTACTTCACGTTTGTCACTTTCATCTTCCGGTACGGCTCACTCAATCCAAGATCCCCCACATGGCGCTTCGCGCAGCAGAACACCGCGTGAGATAAATAGTGCACCGCGCTAATGAAGTTTCCACGCTTCCTCTCCACGCCGATGAAGGCGCGTCCAATGCGAAGCGCTCCAATCCCAGTGGTTCCTGCGGAACACTTAACATCTTTCAATACCCCGGCGTGTCCCTCGCGGCAAAACCAATGCATCCACAATGACACGCACCACTTCCCATGAACGGGTCCAGCACCACCATGTCGATGTCGGTTGTGTACCGCTCCACCAACAGCTCCATGAGCTCCACCTTCTTCTGTCCCACCACCAAGGTCTTGCCATGCTCTTCGCAGGGCTTACCGCCCTTCAAGCATCCCACTACGGCGCAATCGTGCTTGAAGGTATCCTGCACTTGAACAGCTTGGAAAGGTCGTGCCTGATGTTCTACCTCGGTCTGAACGATGTCCATCCTCTGCTCCTCATCCATTTCCTTCCAGCTTGGTTCCCAGCTCTCAGCCAGGTGCTTTTCCAAGGCCTTCTCAAAAGCCTTCACCTCTTGGTAACTTAGGGCACGCAAAATGTTTCCAGTCCAACAATTCAGCGGGAAATAATCAAAGTCAAGGTCCTTACATTGCTGCCCCCTGGTTTGGATGCTGGTCTTGAAGTCCAACTTCGGAGCCTCCAGCTTCCGTGCAAAAGTCGTGTACTGGTGTCCCACGGACTTTGGAGTGTTCGTGAAAGTCGCGTTGTTGCGGTTCCCCTCCGTCACGATGTACCCCGGCATTGTCTTGTACACCTGTGATCCTTCCCCCCTTTTCCCTCCCTTTAAGAAACGTAACAAAAAAAACAAAAATAAAAGGGTGCCTTCAAAGCAACAAGTGTTACATCGATCCTACCGGGTGCTTCAACGCCTTCCAGCCCGCCTCCAAAGCTCGAAGGGCTTCACTGTCGCCTAAGGCACACACAATGGTGTCTCCGTCCACCTTTCCCAGATCGGCGTATTTATGAACCTCAGACATGCCATCGTTGTTCGCGCACAGCTCGTCCAACTTGACTGCGAACGCATCCCAATCCACCTTCGTGTTGTACCCGGTCTTGCTCTCATGGCCCCACGGAACATCCGTGATGACCGCCGCCACACAAAACTTATCTTCCGCCGCGTTGTGCGTGATGACGTCCATGGCCCCGAGAGCTTCGCCGAAGTACAGCTGCAACAGCGGGATGCCTTGGGAGTTCATGGCAACCGATGTCAACACCAACAACTTCTCAGACTCGGCATGTCCGTGTTGATGGATTAACTCCAAGACGTACTCCACCTTCTCATCCTTCACCTTCGTGCCACGCGTCACGCCACGGTTCTTCACCGCTACCACCTTCGGCACCTCCACGGACACAATATTGTGCACATGATGCCGTACACCAGGCTTCAACGCCTCCTCATTCATCTTCAAGAACTGCCCAATCTCAATGCTCTCCTTCACCGGTCCCTTCTGCTGCGTTCCATTTCGGAGCGTTCCGCCTGCCATCTTCCATTGTCGCAACCCTTCGTAGTCCGGGTTCCCTCGCGACACCCCAACCCAAGGCTTCATCCATTCCGCGCAGGGGGCCGGGTCGTCCTCCATGTCCTGCTCATCCTTCTGTTTCTCCTTGTCGCTAAGCCAAGCCGCGTAAGCGGCATCCTCCTCCTCAAAGGCCTGCAACTCTTGACGTACCTTCCCCATCTCCGCCCTCTTCATAGTTAGATCCTTTCTCTGCTTCTTTGAGTTTGGGACATGTTCCCCCGCGTCCTCCGCCGCAAACCAATCCGCCACTTCCTGTCTCTTCCGCTTCCGATCTTCACGTGTTTCACGAACCTCATCCGACTCCTTTTCAAAGTCAAACTTTCCATCCTCCTCCTCATCGCCCTCCTCTTCCTCTTCGTTCTCCTCCTCCTCGTTCTCCTGACCATCTTCCTCACCAACCGGTTCCTCACCTTCTACCTCCTCATTCCCATCGCCTACCTCGTCATCATCCCCAACCGACGCACCTTCCTGCGTCTCGTCCTTTTCCTTTTCAACATCCCCACCCGTCTCACCAGCTGCAACTTCCGCAAGGGTCTCGACGCCACTCTCCTGAGCCTCCACAGCAGTCTCCTCCCACTCAACCATCTCGTTGTGCTTCTTCAGCATGTCCTGCACGACTTTCGGCTCGACATCCCGGTTCAAGCGAGGCAAGTTACTGGTCTTGGAGCAAGTCTCGTTGGCGTCGAAGAAAGTACCATCGTACCTGTAAACAAAAGTTTAACACCCATCACCTTTCCGCATAAAAAAATAGTTCACGGCTTTAACCAAACCGTGGTAGATGGACTTACTTTCCGGCGCTCAGGTCCTCCAAGAACTTGGACGCCTCTTCAGTTTTTTTCGCCTTCCCCTTAGAGCTTTGAAGCTCTAGCTGTGAGCGGACTTCTTGACGAAGCAGCACAAACGAACACAAGTCCGTGAAGGCGCGTGTGGTTCCGACGAAGCCCAAAGTCGCGCATTGCTTCTTCTTCTTCAAGTGGAGCTCGCCATTCTCGTCCTTCACGGCGAACTTGACGTTCTCGTTCACTTTCAGGAAAACCTGAGACATGTGTTTGTCTTCAGGCGTGATGGTTGCATGTAACACAATAAAATAAAGACCGGCTTCCACCGTACCTGATATCTTTGTGTCGGATTAAGACGTTGGAATTCCTTGTTGTCGAACAAGGAGTTGAAGCCGTAGGGGGAATCCTTCCCCAAAGCTTCGCAGTTCTCGCGAAGCAAGGCCTCCAGCCGCTCGTCGGGCCCGATCACCTTTTCGTTGATGTGGGCCATCCTCTTGAAGAACATCAACGAGTATAACGAAGGGTCGATGTGAGAGAACAAAACAACCAACTTCTGTGGTTTGGCCACGGTCTTGTCAATGGAGGACGTCAGCCATTTGAAGGAGGTGTAGTCGTCGAAAAAAGTTTTTTTCTTGGACCCCTTCTCGTTCTGGACGATGCGCGAGAGGGCGAGGCATGTAACCTCCTCCTTGGTGATGTCCTCCGACACCACGATGACGTTGCATTCCAGAAACCTTTTGTCCCGGGCCTCTAGTTTTTTTCCGCCTACCACGGCGCCATCTTGGAAGGCACGAGTGAAAAACTCGTGCCTACCATGTCCGTCAATGGCAATGTACCGCTTACTGAAAACAAAAACAAACAAAGCACGCCATTTAAAACGACAAAGAACATGGGTTAAAGGGTTAGAGAAACTATTTATAAAAAAATATATAAAGTGTTTACTTCAGCTAAAGCTACCACTGGCTGTCTAGCATCCACAAAGGACATTGCGTCCTACGTTTTTTTGCGTTTCGCTCAGCGTCTTTTTTATTCTTGAGTCTCCTCTTAGCTACCGCCACGTTTGGAACATTATACCAGCTAATGGGAACATGGTTCTTCCTGCAAGAATCTTCCTCATCTTCTGAGGATGTAACATCTACAAGCAACACTCGCTCTGACACCGCATGTTCTTCTTCCGAGCAAGAGTCCTGAAGGGAGTCAGTAGACCTGCAGGTGAACAGCAAATAAACAAGAAGAAAGTCACCATGCAAAACCAAGAAGAGTTCAAGCACTAACCTTTTTTTGCTGAATAAGAAAAGCGTTCATCGATGAACGCAAAAGCGTTCATCGATGAACGCTTTTTAAAAAACACTGCTAAAGAAACAAGTGTTTCGACCGGTTTAAAGAAAAGTGTTCATCGATGAACGCTTTCTTTATTTTGTTTCTGAAGCTTGAGTATTTTAAACTGTTTTTAAGAAAGCGTTCATCGATGAACGCTTTTCTTAGTTTTCCTTGTATTTTTCCTGGGAAAAAAGCTGAATCACACAGAAATATCGCAGCTTTTGCAACTCCAAACCGCAAAGTTTTAGGAAAAATACAAGGAAAACTAAGAAAAGCGCTCATCGATGAACGCTTTCTTAAAAACAGTTTAAAATACTCAAGCTTCAGAAACAAAATAAAGAAAGCGTTCATCGATGAACACTTTTCTTTAAACCGGTCAAAACACTTGTTTCTTTAGCAGTGTTTTTTAAAAAGCGTTCATCGATGAACGCTTTTTCACACTTGTCTCCTCTACCTTTTGTCAGCGCAGTTCTTGAAGAAGGTTTAGTGAAACTTACCCGTGGGCCTTAGGATCTCCTTTTTTGGCGCGGCGCCAGATCATGGTTTGGGAAAGGTCGATGCCGTTTTTCTCAACGGACTTCTCCACGTTGACACCGTTGTGATTGTGTCCTCTTGGGTTGTCAGCGAAAGAGCAGTCCGCGCGCTTCAGCACTTTCTGCTCAACGAAACGCTGTTCCATCACGTCCGCGTAAACCAACCTTTCCGTGTTGCCATCCCCGGACTTCTTGGTGGTTCCTTTTTTTGCAGGCATCTTTGCTTGTTTCTTTTGACTTTAAATCTTTGCGCTTTTTATTTGGCGGCTAGAGTTCTTTACTAGCTCTCAACTGTCTTCAGGTTTTCTTCGACTTCTCTTTCCGAAACACGTCGACTCCTTTGGTCAGTGTCGTTCTCGACTCGATATTTTTTCGCCTCGATATTTTTTTTTTAAATTTTCAAAGCGTTTCCTCGAGTCGAATATTTTTAAGGTTTCGCCTCGACTCGACACTCGACTCGATTTTTTCCTTCGCCTCTCTTTCCGAAACAGCTAGACTCGTTTGGTCGGTGTCGTTCTCGACTCGACTCGAAAATTTCCCAGCCGTCGCCTCGATTTTATTTCGGCGTCGCCTTTTATTTTGGCGACTAGAGTTTTTTAAGGCCTCTCCTCGACACTTTCACTTCGGGAGTGCATTTATTTTACCGACTTCCTAGGGCTAATGCAATGTCCACTCAATTTGTTACTTTTCGCTGCCTTGAAACCGGGGATGTCGTTCGTGAAATTCCTATTGTTTGGCATCTTGGAGACCCTTTTGTGACCAGCGACACACTTTGCAATGTTTTTAGTCTTGACAAGAAAGAAGATCTTTCCGTCACCTCCGAGTACGATGACTCCGTTGCTTGCTCTTTGGACCTGTTTCCCGTTCACGCGGGCTTCTTGCACAATGTGTACGGTACTCCTACCGACGACAACATGCCAATCTTGGTAAGCGACAGCGAAAGCGATGACAGCGATGATGAAGAAGACATTATTTACACCGGCGAGTGCAAGACTCCCCGGTTCTCACCAAACACGAAGCCCAAGCCCACGGAGTCCGTCGCTTCGACAAACCTTTCCAAGTCCGACTCGACTTCCAGTCACGCCTCTTCTTTTAAGTGGCCCGCAGATTGCAAACGTGTGAACAAGGTCCCCTTCGACGTCGATGGCAATGTAACTTTTGGTCACCACATGTCCTCACCTCTTCCTAAACCAACCGGGAAGGGCGGTCTACCGCTGAACAAACTTGACTTCCATGTCACGAACCGATCTTGGTCCCACGCCTGCGCCACAACTTGGGCGGAGGTAACCCGACAAGATGCTGTCAAGGACTGCAACTCTCAAGTTCGACTTCAAAACTGCCTTGGAGAAAAACTTTGCAGGAATACGGAGTGCTCTTTCTTTTAAACCCATGACAAAGAGTTCGTTCAGACAAGTTCTCAACAACGTGGCAAACGCTCCGCTTCCGCTTTCCTCGGCGTTGAGGTATTTTAATCCCAAGGTTTTCCCGTACACTTTC
>LGRX02001830.1:0-36005 GCA_001247695.2 Cymbomonas tetramitiformis | reverse complement strand
GCCTTTCCCCCTCTCTTCTCCAACCTCCTTTCCCCTCTCTTTTCTTCCTCCTTTCCCCTCTCTTCTCCAACCTCCTTTCCCCTCTCTTCTCCAACCTCCCATTCTCTTTCTCCATTCCCGGAGATATGGTGAAGCGGACGTTGCTCTCCTATGTTCTGGTGCACTTGACAGCTGGGGACCGTCTATTGGCTGTGCTTTGCTGAGCAGGAGGTGCTGGCATGTAGGCGGAAGGCCAGTTTCTTACGCATGGGCGCGTGGGCTGGTGGTGTGCAGCACAATCGCTGTCTAGGAAGAGCGCGAACACTAAGTTGAAGTATGCGAAGAAGTCACTGTTCAATCGTGCGATGGACAACATGCCGCACATTCCGCACGCCACACCGATGGCCAATCTCCATGAAGGTGCTGCGGCCATACTCGGACACCACTAGCGTCTTTCCACGAATCACGTAGCTGGGGTGGTAGGGGGGTAGGACTGCATGGAGGTGCAGTGCTCGGAAGGGGGGTCAGCAGCGCAAGGGTGCACCTAGGTGATAGGAGAGGGCTTGGGGGAGCACGGGAAGCAGAGGATCGGCAACAGAATAACCCCCGGAGGCCGACGATGATGGTGTCGCCGCACCTTCGGCAAGATTGGGAGGAGCACGAAGACCACGCCCCGGCTGTGTGGTGCCAACCCTCGCGTCATTTTGCCCCCCTCCCCCTCTCTTTCTCCTGATCACAACGTCTGCCCGTGAGCGACATGGGGCATCTCACGCTCAGCAATCTTATGCGTAGTGAGAACAGATGCGCGCCCAATTGGAGGGTATCAGGAAGGCTCGTGCGGTGCGGTGACGTCACGGGCGCTGGGAGTGTCAGGGAGGAACTTCTGTTTGACTTAGTGTTCGTATCCGCGGCGATCCAGCTCTCCGGCTTCATGAAAAAAGACCCTTCCGGTGCGATGCCAGCTTCTGGCAGTCTGCCTTCTGGCGCACAGCTTGGCAGCGCTGAGCTGCAGTAGGTTGCACGCTCTTTCCCCGACGTCCTCCCCGTCACATTTCTGCCTGTCCCCACGCTCTTTCCCCAACGTCCGCCCCGTCGCACCTCTGCCTGTCCCCCAGCGCTCTTTCGGGCACGTCCGCCCGTCGCACCTCTGCCTGTCCCACGCTCTTTCCCCAACGTCTGCCCCGTCGCACCTCTGCCTGTCCCCACGCTCTTTCCCCTTTTTCCAGAGGAAGCTTCCTCAGAAGGACCTTCCTTCAGTACGATCTACATGCCCCTCTGCCCCACTAGCGCCCCCTGTCCTTCGGCCTCGTGGCCCCTGCCAAATAAATGCGATTCCAGCTGCCACTCCCGGAGGCACGGTGAGCCCATCTTCATTCCGCTCATCTGCACTGCGGAGTTTCTCACTGACTGTGGCGGAGATGTGGGGAGATGTGCTGGGGGGTGCAGCCGAGCAAATCGCCACCGCGATGATCTTGTTCTTCTTGCTCTGGGGGTTCTGGCTAGATTACTGGTGGCTGAAAACCCGATTCAAGGTGCTTCCCCCTTCAATCGCCCCGTGACACTCCCGGCTGTCGTATGGCCAGGCTTTAACTTCCGTTAAGCCCCCCCCTGTGATATCTCAGACAGAGACTGCGGAAGCACTGCGGGCAAGCACCTCGATGACAGAGGGCTTGCAGGAGCACCGCGGGGTTCCGGGGGCCTGAGGGCCGGGGGGGGCGGGTTTGGGGCAGGCCCGGGACTCGCTTTCTCGAGCCTTGTTCTTCATTTACACATCAGCCATCGCGCTGTCAGTGTTCTTCATGCAGGTGCGCTTGTGTTGCTGCGCTTGGGCGGCCGCGCTCCCCACCTGCAGGGGGGCAAACAGTTTTCCATCAGGCCAACAGCCCTCAGGCTGTCATGACCTGTAATGCTTGAACGCCATGAAGCTTTGAATGCATATTGCTTGGAGCCTTTGGCGCCCGCTGCAGTGACGCTTAGAACCCCTAAGGCTTGGAGCCCATGTCACTTACGGATCATGATGCTTGCAACCCATGCCGCTCGGGACTGATAATAGTCGGAGCTCACTCTGAATGACACTCTGAATGACGATTCAGGCAAACTGAACACAAGAAGAGTCATGCCTTCGGCAGCAGAACGGTGCCGATGCGCGCGACTTTGATTGGTGGATTGCCAAACGCCCTGCGTAGCACTTCTCTGACGTCATTGTCGCCCGCACTTCTGAGTTTTGTTGGAGCCCGTGACACGCGCACGCCTGCGACACCTGCAGGAGGGCATGGACCTAAAGGACTCCGTGACTGCGATGTGGAGCGTGGCGCTGCTAGCGCTCTGCATTTGGTATCTGTACCTCTCGGTGTGGGTGCCGCGAGCGAGATCGCACATCAAGCACCTGCTCCTCGGGTACTGCATGCAGTTCTTGTTCTGGTCCTTCACCTACATCGCCTCTGACAGGTGGCCCGCCTCCTTCCTGCCCCGCCCTTCCCCCAAAAGGCGAGAGAGGGTGAGGGAGCGCGGGCCGCAGATGGCGATGTCACAGAAATCTGATGGCTTAGAGGATAAGGGCGAGGGACTTGGGGTTGCTGATGTGGCAGGGCCACAAGATTCCTTTGGGTCACGGGATTGATCTGCTCTTACTGTTGCAAGACTCTCACGTTCCTGGGGCCATATGCCGATGATAGACTGGTGCTCCCGCGCGTGATCCCGTGTTTCCTCAGCTGTTTGCCCTCGGACCCTTCGGCGCCCTCATCGATGTGATGTGGCGCCTGCCACGCCGCAGATACTGATCAGTGGAGGGCCGGCCAGCCCCACCTTTGATGCACGCGCCGTGACTAATAAAGACCACATGGCGTACTCCAATTGGATGCTTCCCGCGCGTGTGTCGATATCTCATGTCACAATATTCTCTGTGCCCACCTCGCAAGGCATGACACCCCACAAGGCATGACATACAACGTCTTTATGACCGTAATGAAACCTTACATCAAGGACTCAGATGCTGCAGCATGCTGTATCGGTCGCTAGATCGAATCCCCGTGCCATCTGAGCCGCTCTGGAGCATGTTGTGAAGAGCACTTCTCGCCAGTGTTAACATCGTGGAACCCCTGTTTCAGCGGCGTTAATTACTGAATAGATTAGGAACATCCGCAGCATGCTAGCCCCAAAATATGTTTCATACGACTTATTCTGGGCACTAGGTAACCGCTCAGATTTGGTCACTCGAAGCGGATCTTGGGGTCCCCGCTTCGAGTGGCTTGGAGCGGTAAACGCCATCCTCGAAACGCCATTCCCTTGGCGTTCTGGCCAAGGGAGTGACTGTAGCTACTTAATACAACTAAGTGAACCTATGTTAAACGTTTAAACGCGCAAATGCGCTTCATCCGCTCAATTCGTTGGCGGTATGAAGCATTTCTTCCACCCGATCTCCGCGGGATGTCGCTAGGATGTCGAAGAAGAAAACTCAATGGACGGCACTCCTAAGGTGTTGTCCGTGATAAATATTGGTAATCATGCAAAGATTAACAATACTGTCGGACAGAATCTTCTCACTTTGAGATTTGACCTAACGAGGTTTCCATCAAGGCAGCGCCACCGTCCCCCTGGCGGGCACCGGGGGGACGTTGGCGCGCTGTGCGGCCAAACCGCGGCAAGACCAGAGATTCTGTCCGACAGTTTTGCTAAACAGGCCCTCCTTAGGGATACTGAAAGAGCGCGCCGCCGGATGTTGACAATACGCCACGTAGGATACTTCGAAGCGGTCAAAGTTAGCGTAATACAATAATTCAGAAACAGCGGATAAAATAGGCTGCTAGCAACCGAGGAACTCGAATTCTGGGACAAAGATGCCATATGCCGTCCTTGGGTTTATATATTAATGTGAGCCTTAAAATTGGAATAAAGACGCTGTATGCCACCCCACAAGGCATGACACCTCACAAGGCATGACACCTCACAAGGCATGACTGCCCGTGCACTGATCTCGCTGCCGAGGCCCCGGACCAGCCCCTGTGTGCCCACGGGTGGAAATCGCAGATCTGAATTGAGAATAGTGCAAGTATGTACGAGACCCGTATGCCGGAGGGGAGGGGCGCATGTAGGGGGGGTAGGGGGGGGGCTAGAAGCAGCGGGTGCTAAGAGAGGAAGGTGGGGCAAGGGCGGCAGGGAAGCCCTCTGGCAAGGATCCCCATCAACCTCCATCATACCGCGGAGCGCTTCGGTCTTTGGATCGTGATCATTCTCGGTGCCGGCCCTCGCCTCGTGGTGGACCGTAGCTCTCCCTAGCTTGCCGTGCCGGCTCCGGCTCTTTGGCAGGACTTCCCCCTCAGCGCCACGCCCGCTTT
Organism: Cymbomonas tetramitiformis; assembly: GCA_001247695.2. NCBI lineage: Eukaryota > Viridiplantae > Chlorophyta > Pyramimonadophyceae > Pyramimonadales > Pyramimonadaceae > Cymbomonas > Cymbomonas tetramitiformis. The sequence goes on along the minus strand of LGRX02001830.1, from coordinate 31,692 downwards.
CCTTACTTTCTCCCTCATTGCCGCGCCATATATGCCATATAATGGGATGACCGGTCGTCCATGACACGGCGTCGCATCTGCTCCAGCATATGCTAGGACAGCTGGTCGTCCTGGCTAACCCCGACCAGATTTATTGACGGCGGGCAAAGGTGTGGCTGCTTTGGATCAGGGGAGGTGGTGATCGCGTGCACCACTGCGGCTCACAAGGCGAGTCACAGCGCCTCCTTCGCTGCTCCCTTCCCACGGGCGCGCCTCCGTACATGGTGACGCGCGTGAGGCTCCTGAGACCATCCGCATGACACGCTTGGGGGCGCGTGAAGGTTCCCCGAAGTGGCCGCCCTTGCCGTGCCTCGCTCCGAGCCAGCTCGTGCAGCTCGCTGGTGGATCCGGCCGGCGAGCATCGGCCACACGGCAAAATCATAACCTTGTGCAGCCTCGGCATTCGAGTGGAGGCGTGGAGGTTGAGGAGGAGCGGGTGTCTGACGGCTAGAGTGAAGATGGGAAGCGATGACTCGGCTGCTTCAAAATGGTTAGCGATGCCATATTTTATGGGGGGTTCACAACACAACCAAGGGCTCAAACAACATCTCGTGTTCGGCGCATAGCCAAGGTATCCGTGCGGGTCGCGTCCACTGTGGGGATGGCGTTGTAAGGCGTGCGCCCGGCGCCGGTCGCGCCCCGCGCCTGCTGATGTGGCATCGTGCGCGGGGTCATGGGCCGGGCTCGGTGGAGCAGAAGGATGTGCGCTTCGAACAGACCATTATGATCGTGTTCACCATGATGCTGGTGCTCATCATGTGCTTCCGGTACAACAAGGTGCTCCTCCTGCCCCCTCCTACCTGCGAACCGTCGGCACCCCCTGAGCACCCCCTGAGCACCCCCTGGAGGGAGGCCTGCAGCCTGCCCGCCGAGCTCTTTCGATGCGCATCAGGGCCATCCCTGCAGCGCCGTTGCCAAGCCCCCCTCCCCCCAGCTCGCCTCCATGGCCGTGTGCCACCACTCATGATGCGCGCCGTCCTCTGGAGATGTGCGGCCGCCTGGCTGCTCTGGCCGGGTGCTGGGGAGAGGCCGGGCCGCCGGGGACGCGCGCAGGTACAACCCACTCGGCTGCGGTACCACAGCCTGGTGTGTGGCAAGTTTGGACGTGTGGAGGGCTACATGCTTGGGCACTGGGTGATGACCGCCGCGTTTCTGGTGCTGGCCACCGGTATCAAGCTCATGTTCTATCACCTGCCGGCCGGGGTGCGACCCCCCCCCACCTTCCTCCCCCTTTCATCGCCTGTGCCAGCCTCTCCTGCCCCAAGTGCCCTCCTTCCGCCAGGGTGTGAACCCTTCTGGATTTCCCCCTGCAGCCGCAAGCTCCCTGCAGGGGCGCTGGGCGGCACGGCTCCGCGCTGGGTGCGAGGCGATGACACGGGCCAGGGCTTCCCACTGTCCAGGATGACGAATATGCATATGCTGGAGGTCACAAGCTACTGGCCTCCCCGTCTTACTATCCTCCGCCCGACGGCTATGGCAACGAGGTACGATCGGAAGTTGCTCGTTTTACTGCTCATGATTTGCACCCCGGCAGAAGGTGGACTACCCACTGGCACTTCCACGCACCCTGGCACTGACCCCGTCGTTTGGGCCCGGCGCGGCGCTTCCACACAGACGGATCATCATGACGATCACGCCGATCATGATGATAGCACATATGCGGAGTGCGAAGACCGAGAGAACTCCAGCCACCACTGCCTCGAGGAGAAGGACGTGGAGCTCGTGTGCAGGTGCGCCTGGGGGCCTCGCGCCCGGTGCCCGCCACGTGGATCCCGCGGAGGAAGCACCCGGTTTAGGAGGAGTCGGCGTTGGTGGTTCATATGGAGGAGGCGAGGATATGGGGGAGGAGCCATGGCAGGTCGTTGGCGGTGGTGTCCATCTCGATGAACTTCATCCGAATAGGCCACGCACAGCCGCACTCCTGGACCGCCTCCGGGATTGGGGCGTGGGTGCTGCGCTTGAGCTTCATCGCTGCCGAGGTAAATCCTCCAATGCCCTCCCGCTCCCTGTTCATCCGACGACGCTCGCTCGCTGATGTGGGCTCATGCTGCGCTCGCTGCCGCTGGATGAACTGTCTGTGCGAGCGACACTCCAGGCCTACTCTCGGGACTGCTGGTCAGTGGTATTTGTGATTGGTAATTGGTACGGAAACCTACGCGGTCGTCCACCGGTCCCGTAGCTCGGAGCCTCGACTCCCACTGGCATCGTCCTAAGGGCATTTCGGCCGCACGACGGCGTGCACGGATCGGGGCTGCATACATTAGGAAGGCCCTTCGCCGGAGCGCCCTCCGCCTCGCTCGGTGGAGATGTGGATCAGACGTGGCGCTGCCCACAAGCGCTTGAAAACAGGCCTCGTAAGGGGGTGGAAGGGGGAGGTGGGGGGCACGTGGCCAGTGGTACTTGCCGAATTTTGGAGTGGATACTCTCCATACACAGTCGTTCGTGCTCATGGTATTGACGCTCCTGCAGGTATGGCTTCCCGCCCATCCTGGGTCAAGGTGCATATTGCCGTCATATGCCGGGGGCGAGTTCTCCATCACCCCCCTGCACGTCAGCACTTCGACAGGTCACATGCAGGCGCATCATCTTGGTGACAGGTCACAAGCAGGCGCACCTTCTTGGTGATAGGTCACATGCAATCGCACCTTCTGCGCCGCGATTCAGACGTGGTGAAGGTGTCCTTGAGGGGAGGGGGGCATGAAGTGGATGCCTCTGACTTCCGTGTGAGCCTTGGCTGTGAAAGTAGCATTTCGCTTCCTCTGTCTATCCTCGCTCCGATCCGCGCTGACCTGTCGAAAGATGTGCGGTGGGGACACCTGCAGCTGGTGCAATTGGCCGTGGACCTCGCGCAGGATGTCTACAACTTTTACCTCGAGCAGCAGCTTATGGCCGGCAGCAACGACGTAAGTGCTTGTGGCGGCGCATGACGCTCGTACTTTGCGCCTCCTGGTCCGTTGAAGGGCCGCGCCTGGCAGTACCTGGAGGGTCCTTCACACGGCTGGCACATCGAAGGCCTGAGCCAGGGGCGCCCAGCTCAAGGGGGGAATGCGGGTACCACTTTGCAGGGTGGGGAGTCGAATTGGCGGCGGCGCGTCTCCATGTTGATGGTCTCAGTGTCCGGGCAGCCAACGTAGGTCCCTGCCACCTGTCATTGCGCTCGCCCGTCCGATCCCTGCCCGTTTGAACAAGACTGCATAATGATCACTCCAACGGATGCGCTGTGTTTTTCCTTGGACCGGCTCCTTTGGCACCCCGTAGCCACAGAAGACCGGCTGCACTATGTACCCTCGCCGGAGATCAAAGGACTCAGCACACACTTCGGGGCACTCATCCGGATCCTCCGGAGCTCACTGGTGAAGAATGGGACCCCCTAAGCCGCACTGAGCCAACCGAGCCCCTCTGCATCCGCACCGCCGGCGCACTGCTGTCTTGTGCCTGAAGCCGGTTCATCCCTTCCCCCCGAGCTGCGCGAGCCATATCTCCACCACCAAGCCTACGTGCAGGACCACCCTCTGCTCCCTGAGCCTCACTGGGCCACCCACCCCTCTGCGACTGCCCTGCCGGCGCACTGCTGCTGTACCTCTGAAGCCGGCTCACCTCCGCCACTCAAGCCACCCCTTCAGCACCAAGCCCACATCCCACAGCACCCCGCTGCCCTCTACCCGCCCTAGAGCCTGGTCTCAAGAGAGCTTGCCCACCCACGCCACGGCCGGAATCCCCAAGGGCTGTCCCAAGGGGCTGAGAATGATAAACTGGGCCGCCCTCATCCAAGCCTGTGCCCCCGCCACCGACTTGCGCCTCCAGCCCTCTCCCCCCAGCGCCAACTCCGATGTGCTGTGCTGCTGTGTAAGTAGTGCAAAGGGGGGGACGGTGGGTGGAAAAGAGTTGGACATCGCCCATGAGTGCTTTGACTCCTCCCTCCCCTCCCTCTCCTGGTCCACTAAGATGGTTTCCCACCCACCGCTCAGAGTCAATTTCCCGGAGTGTGTAAGTTTTCAGGCCCCTGCCAGTAATCTGAAGGTGGGCTGAGCGGAGCGGCAAGAACGGATTTGGGAGAGGGGCTGTACAGATTAATGTGTGAATCAAGCACACGCGGCAGCAGCCATTCCAGCATAATGAATGTGCCGCGTGATCACGACGTTCGATTTTCCGAGAAAACAGATGATGGCCCCGCGGGACCATTGCCGAGGATGTCCATAAGGAAGAAGCCCTCACAACGCCAACGTGATTGGTCGATCGGGCATTACGATGAGGTATCGCGCTGTTTCCTTTCAGATCACCCTATTGGTCCAAGTGCTGCGGCAGCCTGCTTGTGTCACCTCGGACTAAAGCGCTGCAGTTTCTTGGTGGCCTTCATTCCCTCTCAAATGGATATCCCCGTATCTGTGGAAACTTTATGACCACCATCTCTTAGTCCTCCTTATGTTTTCCATTAGCTTCCCTGCCAACATATTTTACACTTCCTCCTTATTTTTCTGATTACCCGTGCTCATTGTGCTCATGATAGCTTCCATTTTGTGCGGCTTGCAATTATTTCCCCCATGCTCGTTTGCCTGCTGCCTCACACCACTGCTCTTTTCAGCTCTCTTCACCTCTCTACTCTTGATGCCTCCTTGCTGTCCTTCCCGCTCCTTCTCGAAATGTCAACCCTCCAGGGTTTTTATAGAGATGAAACAAGCTGTTCTTTGTATGTGATTGCCTTGAAGGTGAGGATCTCTCTTCCATCTTGAGAAATGCACATTCCATCCCAGCGAAGGCCACTACCCCGAGGGGTTGATGGCTCCCTGCCAACCTCACCCAAGAGGCCAGGGGCCCTGCATGATCACCTCGACATGCTGTGGTGTGCGGTGTGCGTGCACGCAGATTGAGCCATTCGCACAACAGTATGTCACCAGTCCCTCAAGACATGGACTGGATGCGTCCCCGGCATCTGTGCATGGTGGCGTGCCAACATCTCGAGTGTCAGGAAAATCGGTCGCCTTTAAGTAAAATGGCCATGCGCACTATGAGCTCAGGCCCCGTAGTACTGTCCATCGCGTAAATCATCAATAAACACGGTCAACAATAAGGAAATAGTAATCTTGCTTGTAACAATTTATGAATACTGTACCATAAACTAATAACTTTGGCAACAATGAGGGAGGAGGGGTTCCTAGAGATTTGGTAGCAACCTAGTTAAACGGCAAATCTAGTTTGACCTTGTGAGATTGAGTAACTCTTCAACCCCCAAATGCGTGTGCTTAAGTACGTTGCAGGAATCGTGCGCAAGGGCGTACATATGATTTGTTTTTGTTCAATTATTCGATTGTTTACGCATATTACATGTGTATTAAAGGAACTATATTATTCTGGGAGCAAATTCTGATTGTTTCCGGAACAATTAACTTTTGATTTCCCCCGTAACAATGAATTTTGGCTACGGGAAAGCATATTTAGGGTTTAGTGTTAGGTTGTTAGGGTGCCTGGCTACTGGATAAACCCCATAAACTCTCACTAAACCCTAAATATGCTCGTCCGTAGCCAAAATTCGTTGTTACGGGGAAAATCAAAAGTTAATTGTTCCGGAAACAATGCAAAATTGCTCCCGGAAAATTCAAAACCTTATATTGAATATGTTGTGTATACGGACGGTATGCATCGACTTAGCTGACGGTATCACGTATTGGTTTTGTTCACACATATTTTGTGAAGCATGTCCCATGATTGAATGAGGGCATAGGAAATTCAAGTTATCTCAGCATATGGCATTTCCACTAGAATCTTCGAACATGGGTATATTGCCAGCAACTAATAATGTGACACATATCTAAGTATATAGAATTCCCAACGAATAGAAATGTGCCGTTCTACGAGATAATCGATCTACGATTTGTTGTCGAGCGGAAATGACATAGAGGTAGGAATGCAGTGGCGGCATCAGGATGTGCTCCTAAGGTTAATTGCCTCAAGCACAGGCTGCAAAGGTGCTGCAAAAAACGAAAGGCTCCAACGAGTATCCTTGCTGTGTCCCCTCTGTAGATGACAGCTATTGAAATTTGACATACTCGCCCCTCCACACAAGGTTGGCGGTCTGCCGATACCAACACTCCGCTGTCACTCCACACAGTTCGGGCAAGTGAGCAGCCACTGCCTAAAAAATGAACGCCAGCGTAGGAAACCGAATTAAATGCATTCCGGGCGTCAACTTCCACGAGAGCCAAATCAGGATGTGCTTCCAGCAGCGCTTGGACAGTATGGACACAAATCTCAGCACCTTTGGGGACTCCCACTCCAAGTTGCATCGCTGAAGAGCGTGCCGCGTGTCGTGACGGCGGGAAAAATAACCGATATGCTGCCCATGACGACCGCATCTGCCTGCAAACAATTTTGCCAGCCAATCGTCGAAGGGCTTTCATGCAAGAAATAAGCCAAACACCCCCACTTGGCTTCAGAACAGGGCAAGCAGCAAGCGATCCCCCGCGGTCAGCCAGGAACGAGCCGAATCTGGCGGCACCCGATTAGCCACGACAATCTCTTGGCATATGCATGCTTAACAGCTCATTTGTCGTGTTCATAATAGTGGCGGCTACAACTGCACGAAGCTGTTCAAACCGAAGCTGAGAGATCCCGGGGCCCGAAGCCACTGGAAGCTGGTGAAACTCCTCCTCAAAGGCCCCATCTTTCATGACAAGAGAGGAAGAAGTAGCCATCTCCAGCAAATCAGCACCAACCGGTTGCAACCCACGAACATTATTGGGACTTCGAAGTTCCACTGTCTCATCAGTCAATGGAGCCAGTGCTGCTTGATCAAGTTGGAACATCGCTTTGGAGAACTGGACCTCTTTGATAAGTTGGACGATAAGAAGACGACGATGATAAGAAGACGACATCTGCCAACTCTCTCTCTCCCTCTCTCTCAAGAAACTTCAGTTGGTCAGTGGGCGAGAATCGTGAAAAGGGTCTGCACATTTTCACCGTACCGAAAGTGCTCACATCTCTTCCGGACTACCTCCGCGGGCAACGTTGCTTTACGCCGAAGCTCCGGAAGCGGAGCAAGCAGCACGAAGTGTGCTCACTCGTCCCAAAAGTGTCTGAAAGTCCTTCCGGATCCCTCGGCGAGTCCAGATAAAATCACAGCCAAAACATCTGCAAATTTTCGACGAGCATACCGAGGAACATACCGCAGATATCGCCCAACTCAAGCCCCCGCAGCCAAGCCCATGCGCTATCAAGTATCATAACATATTCGGATCAGGGGGCTCAACATAATCAACATGATCTAAACCGTCGTTGATAGTATCCCCAGATTTATATTTTCCATCCCGCCCTCCCTGACACGATGACAAATGCGAAATAAGTGGGGCTCCGCTGGCAAAACATAATGCACCATGCACGATCTCGGTCATGCCGCACAACCGCACTGGTACTGATGTGGACCATATCGCATAGTCGTCTGGCCGACGAGTTCGTCGAAGATGCGCTACCATATCTGAGGCGGAAAGTCTCGTCTACGAAGATCATATGGCGCATTGAAAGAGTGACAGCAGCACGAAATGAGAAATCGTTTGAGACGGACCCCGCGCCCGAGGGGCAGAAGTAATTGGCGCTTGAAACCCCACTGTTGACGCCGGGTAGACCCATCAAAATACAATCAGCACTTGGAGGCAGCGTGCCATGTCTCGATCTCTTGAAGCTTACGGGCTTAATGGAGCTCTGCACACTGGGAACGATGTCCCACTGAGAAACTAGCGACCTCGCACCACATACATATTTGATGAAAGATATGCGATGGATATGGCATGGCCAAACAATTACACCCTGGCCAACCAGCGCATGAGATACCGACACATCGAGCAAATATCTTCCACATGTAGTGAAGAGTCGGGTGATGGCAAGGCGCAAGAGCCTCGAAGACTGTTGCCGACTCCAAGTCAAAGCAGTTTTTTTTTGCCAAAAGTCACGTGAAGAAGCCAACGGCACCATGAGAACCACCAATGGAGTCCCAAATTCATCCCCCACTCCAGCACCCAAAATAGGTTCCAAGGCTGGAAATAAAAGGCTGCCCGCCTCGACTGGAAACCTATCACCCAATCCTTTTGACATACCCTCGTTGCGTCCGCATAAGTGGCATAGGCTACCCACATCCAAAGGGATCTGGACGCCTTGCTCACCCAACGCGCCCGCAACCGACTTAGCTGGGGCGAGATCCCTCCCGAGAATAATGCATTCGAAGACGCCTCTCTCGCCACTATCATCCCCACGCGGCTGTTGACCACCCCGCAAATACAGCAATTCCGCAGGTGGCATCAAACAGAACTCGTCGATATCAGCTACCGAGACGTCTTTAGTTGCCCTCAACATCTCGAACTCTTTCCCCACAGTTCTTGCTGCAGCTACTCCAGACGTCGCGACAGCAGATGCACAAAATGGCGCCATATCAACATCCACCAACATCGTATCAACATCCACCACCTCTGCCGCCTTTTCATATCCATGAAGTACCATACCGCCTCCTGCACGGTTACTCCGTTCGGACTCCGTCGCCTCCCCGTGTGTGACCAGCGGTTGCGACTGCTTTCCTGCTGCTAGGTTTGGCACGTCCGGGACACACAACGTAACGGCGGGGTCGGGCTCAGCCTACAGGGCCAGCACAATGTCCAGCGCGGACTCCGTCGCGAGACTGACCTCGGAATAATCCATATCCACCATCATTGACCAATCCTGATTACATTGGCAGTCACATCACCAGCGCTCCCCGTCATATTACTACTCCACGCACGGGCCGATGCATCGTTATACGGTTTACAGGGGAAACCACTAGATTCTGACCCCACTGTAAAAACTGTCGCTAGAAAGTGGCACGCCTCGATGACACTAAATTTCAAATCATTTGTTTACCGTCCATGCATTGCAAAGATAACGATTCGGATTTAAAACTGACTGCTGACGTCACCATTTCACTTTACATTTTATTTCGCTTTATTCAACGCTTCCAAATCTCCCATTCCCGGTCGCTTTCCCCATTCCCGGTCAGTTGACAGTCGCAAACGCTAAACGGTCACAGTCAACAGTGCCGTTCATGAGTTGTTAAGTATGGAAATGCGAGTTATCGCTTGCCCGCCCCAACTTTGTTGCGCTACTGCAGGCACAGCCCCTTGTGATTTTAATCACATTACATGAAGTACAATTTTTTCCAACGTTCATAACTAAGATATATTTACTCACAAGGCGAATACCTTTTTCTTGAGCTCTTGATCGACCCCATCTGCAACCGCATCAGCTTCGTTTGCAGTCGCGACTGCAAGCTAAGTTGATGCGGTTCAAGATAGGGTCGACCAATTCACGACAGGCGAGGGGTGTTCTTGCGTTCTAGCGCTAGAAACTTGTCAGATATATTCGTATCAATAATCTGTATGAGTATATCCCGTAAGTTTCAGGTCATACCTTGAAGCATACTTCAAACAGTCGCATATTGGTTCCGAACCCAAAACATCTGCCTTAGAAATAAATTGCGCGTCTCGCGTACAAGTAACTTGAAGCTTCGAGCTTCAAGTAACTTAAGGATATGCATCTTGGCAGTATTTGTGCCAAGTTTCGTGCTCTATGACGCACGGGAAGCCCTCGGCTGTTTGGCATCTTTGGGTTTGGGTTCAAACCCAAACCCAAACCCAAAACATCTGCCTTGGAAATAAATTGCGCGTTTCGCGCACAAGTAACTTGAAGCCTTGAGCTTCATGTAACTTAAAGATATGTACCAAGTTTCGCGCTCTAGGACGCACGGGAAGCCCTCGGCTGTTTGGCATCTTTGGGTTTGGGTGTCACGTTCGAACCCAAACCCAAAACATCTGCCTTAGAAATAAATTGCGCGTTGGGCGCACAAGTAACTTGAAGCTTTGAGCTTCAAGGAACTTAAATAAATATCTCTTGGCAGTATTTGCGCCAAGTTTCGTGCGCTAGGACGCCCGGGAAGCCCTCGGCTGTTTGGCATCTTTTTTGATTAACCCAAACCCAAAACTGCCTTGCAGAATTGGAGTTATCATGCACTCTAAATAACGAAACCTGGCAGATACGTGTATTCATAACAATAATATGAATATATCCTGGAAGTTTCAGGGCCTACCGTCAAGCATACTTCAAACAGTCGCATCTTGACAAGAGGCGTTATGGGTTTGGATTCTCTTGTCAAGATGCGATCGTTTCGAGCATACTCGAAGGCATGCTCTGAAACTTACGGGATACATTCGTATTATTGATACGAATATATCTGACAGGTTTCTTGCGCTAGAACGCAAGAACACCCCTCGGCTGTTGTGAATTGGTCGACCATATCTTGAACCCCATCGACTTAGCTTGCAGTCGCGACTGCAAACGAAGCTGATGCGGTTGCAGATGGGGTCGATCAAGAGCTCAAGAAAAAGGTATTCGCCTTGTGAATACATATATCTTAGTTACGAACGTTGAAAAAAATTGTACTTCATGTAATGTGATGAAAATCACAAGGGGCTGTGCCTGCAGTAGCGCAACAAAGTTGGGGCGGGCAAGCGATAACTCGCATTTCAATAGTTAATAACTAACAAATGCGCAAATAAAAGTCATTTCGCGCAAAAAGTCATTTCAGCGCACTAACAAAGGCGCAATATATATATGGCGCTGGCGTACGAGCGGACTTCGTTAGTCTGTCGCTGTCGCTGTCGCTGTCGCTGTCGCTGAAATGAATTTTTAATATTTCAAATAATTACCTTTCGCCGTAGGATTAAATTTCATGTTATCCTGCGTCCTCAGTTCGATCTGAATGGTTTTGGATTCGGTCTTCTCCAAGATGACAAACGCCAAATTTTGGCGTTTTGCTCACTGTGAACAACGACAGCGACTGACGATGACACGATGCGGAGTGGCACATTCTAGGGCACAAAAAAATGGTTTCACTCAGAAAGTGGTGCATCTTGGTGCCACTATCTGCAGGGCGGGGTGCAGGTGGCATAATTAATCGGGAATATAAAATGTCTAAATGTGGAATATAAATGAATTTCTGTATTTCGGGAATAGATTTGATGCCATATGCCATCTATCGTTTGTACTATGAACTATCACTAGGTGTCACCGCGGAGGTACAAGCGGTTCAGCGTGTGCAATATTTTGCGTCTGGCACACCCCCTTCTTCTAAACCATTTATTGCATGAAGCATACTTTTCCCCGCCATTCGATCCTAAAGCGTTTGTATTCATTAGGTGAATACCTTTCGTTTGAGCTATCGATTGGCCCCATCCGCAACCGCATCAGCTTAGCATTCAGTCGTGACTGCAAGCTAAGTTGGCGCGGTGTGACATGGTTTCAACCACTTGCGGCTTTGCATAATAGGGGTTTTCGTGAGAATCGCCTCATGAAACTTGGCAGTGATATTGTTCATAGCAATATCGGTGCACTCTCACGAAGAGCGTATGGCAAACCGTCGAGTATATTAAAGACGGCCGCGTGCTGGCATGATGCCTTTCGGGTTTGGGGTTCAATGTACCCAAACCCAAACATGCCAAACAGCGAAGGGCTTCCCGCGAGTTCCAGCGCACGTAACTTTGCAAAAATATATTGATAAGATGTATATATTTCACATTTCTGAAGTGCAAGGTTTGCGATAGCTTGTGCGCGAAGTTAACATATTATTTCTTTGACCCAGATTTATGGGTTCGAATATCACGCTAAAATATGTGCCAAAGAAATAGTTATACGATTTTGCGCACAGACTTTCTTAGACCTTGTGCTTCGAATGTATCAAAGATAAATATCTTGGCAATATTTCTACGCAGTTACGCGCGCTAGAACGCACGGGAAGCCGTTTGCTGTTTTAGCATGTATTGGGTTTGGAAACATTCGAACCCAAGCCCAATAGATCTGCCAAAGAAATAAACTGATGGTTTTGCTAACAAGTCATCTCAGGCCTTGAGCTTCTGAGAACTTAAAGATATATATGTTGTAAATATTTGTGCATAGTTTCGCGCGCTATAACGCAAGGGACGTATTTTTCAGTTTGGCATGTATTGGGTTTGGGTGCACTTGAACCCAAACCCAATAAATCTGCCAAAGAAATAAATTGATGGCTTCGTGCACAAGGCTTTTGAGGCCTTGGGCCTTTGGCAACTAATATATATCTTAGCAATACTTTTGCAAAGTGGCGTGCGCTGGAACTCACGGGAAGCCCTTTGCTGTTTTGGCATGTTTGGGTTATTGGGTACATGCAAACCCAAACCCAAACCTGCCTCATGATGTGCAGCACGCGTTTTGCGCATAGCTTACATCAGAGGTTGTGCGTTTGAGGGTGCACCAATATTGCTGTTAGCAATACTTTTTGCCAAGCATCGTGCGCTAGAACGCACGAGAACCCCTCCGCTGTTTGAGTTTTTATGCGATGTGCGTGAAAGTTATAAGGGGCTATCACGCAGCTTAGCTCGCAGTCGCGAGGACTGCAAACTGAGCTGATGCGGCCACGGATCGACTCAATCAAGAGCTCAAAAAATTCCTAGGAGTCTAAATAATATATCTATGTGCGTTACGAACGTTGGATTTCCCCCCCCTAATCTAATTTACTCGCAAACAGTGCGGGGTATACGTGCACGGAAGCCTTAAGCGAAAGCACACTGCGTCCGGATCGAGTTTGGCGGTGATTCCTTACATTATGTAAACTGCATGCATGTGTCACAAATATATTCCCGAAAAATAGTACATCATTAATATTCCCCATTTTTACACCATTATATTTCTGAATAATCATTTCCCCCTATTTCTATCGCTCGCATTGAGAGCGGCCGACTTAATTAACATTTCCACTATCCATTTGTTGCACACTGACATTTAGTAGCATTATGTATATCAGCAATATCCAAGTATCCATTCGTTGCACACCGATGTTTAATAACGGTATTAGTTTGATCGAGTTCGAAAGCCGAAATTCATTTTGGTGGAGCTAAGGTTATACTGAGGGTTCGAAATGGTAGATATATGTCATTTATCTATCTATTTTTTAAGCACTTGTTAAGATAAACAATCCTAATTTACATACTCCAAAATGACTTGTGGCGCTCGAGGAACCAGCTGCGCTTGGAACGAGTTTGGAACGAAAACCAACGCAAGTCGAAGTGCTCCGATCCGTGTGACACAGTACTAGCTAGAGGGAAAGATTATATTCCAATCGAGAGATTCTGCAATCTGCACATGTATTGGCTACGGGTTGTAGCCAGCGTATACCACTTGTCCACGATCGCTGCGGCTATTTGCCTTCGAACAGCGCCTTTCCAGGATAATTGTTTATTTTTGCGGCTATTTGCCTTCAAACAGCGTCTTTCGAGGAGGAAATAAATATCTATTTTCCGAACTATTCCTTATTCTTTTTTTACACGGAAGGGGGGTCAGATGTAATTAATATAAATACTATTTCACTATATTGATCGCTTGTTCGCCTGTCGGAATCGTTTAGTTTCCATCAATTGTTGATCGACAACGTTTTTTGACAGGAATAATTGATTTGATTGAAAGTCAATAGTGTAAGCACAGTATGCGTGCACGTTTACGTACAAGCGAGCCAGGCGCTCTTGTACCAGCACAAGCGCGCTTGGCGCGCTTGTACTGGGCAACTGAAAGTATAAGCGCGCGGCGCGCATATGCGTGCACAATATTCCGGTATATGCGCGCTTGGCGCGCTTGTACTGGGCAACTGAAAGTATAAGCGCGCGGCGCGCATATGCGTGCACAATATTCCGGTATATGCGCGCCTGTGCGTCAGTACACGCGCGCATGGACACTTCTATGCCCCTACATAGAGTGCGTACCCACCCATTGGCATAGTACTCGTACGTAGGGTTCTACGGTACTCGATAAACCTCCCCATACGCAATGCTTGCGGGGTGTTCGGGTATGGGTTGGGGGGTGCCGGGGTATGACATGAGGATGTAGGGGTATAGGTTGGGGGTGTCGGGATATGGGTTGGGGGTCGGGGTATGGTTTTGGGGTTGTACGGGTATGGGTCGGGGAGTGTCGGGGTATGGGTTGGGGTGTATGGGTTGGGGGTGTAGGGGTAGGGGTTGGGGGTTGTAGGGCGCGACCATTCAGCAGCTGAATAGCAGGCCAACGTTCCTTGAGCGCATTACGCAGAGCCTCCGCCGTGAACTCCCTCCCATTGTCTGTCTGAAAAATACAACGAGGCCCAAAAACTCCATAGATAAACATTATTGCCTCGAGAACTCCTCTGCTGGCCTCCTTCTTTTCCAGGGCGACTAAGAAACTAAAACGAGAATGGTGGTCCTTAAAGTGAAGGAGCCACTTGTACGTTATGTCTTCGAAGATGCACGCAAACTTACGAAGATCGATGAGGTCACCTTCGTGCCGCTCCCAAACCGAATTGACCTGGATAGCCTTGATACGCGAATCTGCTTTCCTGCGTTGACCTTGTTGACAGTGCTCACACAGACTTTTGTAATTGTCTATCCACTTGCAAGGGATGCCCGAATAGTTCTCGCGCAGCGCCTTGAACGTTCGCTCTCGCCCCCTCAAGTGGCCCTTCTCACCAATATGCGTATACCAAATGGTACATTCCGTCGATCAAGCTGAAGGGAACCACTGCGACGAGTCCATCACGCTCCTTCTTACAGAGCCTACCCTTGAAGAGACCTGTGTCTGGAACTGAGTAATGCTTGTTGCGCATCGAGTACGCACTAACCTATCATGCTTGCCTAGTTTCCCTTCGCAAGCTTCCTTGCAACGCGCATAATATTCGTCGCTAAAGAGTAGCGCGTGCGCTTGTTGATGTGGGGTTTTGGATTGAAGTTGCTCTGTGATATATGGAACGAACTCCGGGTTGCTCTTGAAGTCTTTGTGTGGTTGTGTAAAGGCGCTGGCAACATGAGTCTCCGCAGCACCCTTTGACGTGTCGTCATCTCCACTAGCACAAAATGCGGTAGGCGTAGAAAGGAGGATACCCGCTGCGATACCAAGGGGAATGTAAGAGACATTGTGAGAATCTGTTGACGTGGGGAAACGTAGCGTTTGACACTGCCTTGCGAGGTTCGAAACATTGTAAACATTTGAAGATCGAAATAATTCAGTCCCTTTTGAAAATGCCAAGAAACTGGATCTAGCCAAAGCCATACTACTATCCACACAGCCGCCGGATAGTCCGCGTTTGTGAGATTGCAGCAGCAGCGTTACCTTGTTTGTTGAATGTTGTTGCTAACCCCCTACACGGACCGTAACAATACGTGGTGTAACCGTAAAATCAGGCGCGCTCATACCGGGTGCGCGCTTGTACCACCATGTAACGTTCACGACCAGTACAAGCGCGCCATGCGCACTTGTACTGCGACCAGTACAAGCGCGCCAGGCGCACTTGTACTGAAAATCGACACGCATATGCGCGCGGCGCGCTTGTATCGTAGCATATATATATATATGTTACACGCCAATCCCGCGGCACGATTAATCGCGCCCCGTTCACGCCAATCCCGCCCGGCGCGATTTTATCACGCCAATCCCGCCCGGCGCGATTTTATCACGCCAATCCCGCCCGGCGCGATTTGAGTGAAACTGTTTCACGCCAATCGCGCCATACCCCCGGGTGCGATTGGCGTGGGCTCTTTCAAGCAAAGCCCTGCACCCACGCCAATCGCGCCCCTGACCTAGTGACGATAGACACTCACTGTGGTCAGCGTGTGTTGTATGACGCACCGAAGGTGCATATCTGCATTGTACCGCTATTCAAATGCATCATCCCGCCAACTACCTACTCATTCGATAATTATAATTACGAATTCAACGAGACGACCCCCAACCATATTTCGACTCCCCCTAAGTAAACAAGTTAATTCATTCTCTCCCCCCCAATGATGGTCAGGGATACGTAGCTCTGCCCTTGAGTCCCACCATGTCCAGAACACTAATAGTTGAACCTCACCCACACTTGGACTCTTAAACAAGTGCTGTCGTGACCGTTAACACAGTAGGATGCCATTCGCCGGGCCGATAAAAATCGCACACCTCGTTCCATTCATTTTCCTCGAAAAGATCAGGGAGAAAATGATATGAACGCATTTTACATATCTTCCAAGGCATATAGATATACTTAATCATCATCCCTATCATAAACTATATAAGCCATCATACAGAAGGCATACAAGGAACTCAAATGATGCTCGACTTTGTTTCATAAGTAACACGTTATACAAGTAGGCCTCAATAAGATAGGGAAGCTCCCCAGCATATCTTATTGACCGTTGAGCTGCGCCAACTAAACCGATATCTGTGAGTGCCTAGAAACCATTTCACCACAGAAATATGGCCACACTCACACTTGACGGATAATAGTTTGTTTTGGTGCACTTGGTGAGGGGCCGGCTAGATTACTGAGGTACACTGTCTAAGTGTCCAGCTTTTCAGTCGTATTTGAGCAACTATGCCCAGGCAGCAGCCCCCATGGTGCTCTCTCTTAGGCAGGGCCACGGACAGAAGTACTAGACACGCCGCACAGCATGAACCAGCTTAGCCCGGAAAACGAAGCTCTCTAAAGCGTCTCCAGGGCCTTAGCTTTCTCAGCCTCCTTTTGCTTCAGCAATTCCTGCCCAGTCTTACTCTTCGTCAGCTCATGCTGGGTTTTGGGTCTGGCAGTTCCCTTCACCGCCACCCCTGCTGTTGTCACCCCGCCGTTCTCAGCGTGAGTGTCGGACCAATCGGCTGCAACGAACGGCAGCTTTGAATGCTTACTGTCCCAGTGTTCCTGCAGGTCACCCCCGACGTGCCACCTTACTCCGGCTGTCATGAGCATACGCACTTCGAGCAGATGTGGAGAACAGTAGACCGGACACAACACCCAAGAACTTCGTTTGACGTCAGATAGGACGGCGAAGTGGTGGTTTTTTGAGGCCGATAGTTCGCTGGATGAGCGAGAGAAATGCGGCGCTCGGCAGTTGCTAACATAGCTCAGCGACTTTGAAACACTAACAGTGAAACAACAGTTCAATAGCCAGACACTCCCCTAGAGGCAATGGCCTTGGTAATAAACAAACGCAGTTTTGGGAGGTAGAGGCAGGAGCGTTGTCGGAGAAGAGAAAGGGCAACCCGACTGTTTAAAAGGAGGGACTTAGAGGGAGCAAGCGCTTGGATTGGAGCCGAGTTGGTCATTGTGAAGCAGTCCCAACAGAGCACCGGAGACAGATAGTGCTCGAGCTAACCAGCTTATCTTTCCTCTCACAAGATAAGACTTTACACACAACAAAGTGCAGTTTGAGTATCAAAAGTGGCATATTTACCCGCACGGGAAAACGCAAGGGCGACCAACCCTATACAGCAGACTACACCGAGCGTAGAATAGAGGGCGAGGGATATTTTTTTTCTCTCTCCTAAGCACTCTTCTCCAGCCGCCAAAATGTAGCAGACAGTCATAACAAGGGCGTCATTCCAGCCAAACAAAAACCTACAAAACCTGTAGGCCAAAAACAGGAAGAAAAAAAGGACACGTCCAACGACTCTGAGAACGGGAAAGCGCACACTCGAAGAGCTTTAAGAAGTAGTCACAACGGAATACGGGATGAGAAGGCAGGCTGTCGGAGTGAACCGGACCGAATATTTCAGGCGAGGGCACACCTCAGCACTTTTGATTGAGGGTGACTGTATCCCACAGGCAGGACACTTGAACTTGGCGTGACCGGCTGCTCCTCCTTGACGATCCTTCAGACCCGCCTTTCCGCCTCCCTGCACCACACAAAGTGCGCGGAGTTGTCAAAGCGGAATGGGGTGTACATTGGCCAGCGGGAACACGCGATGTTCAAGATCTGGCGGAGTAGCGAATTTTACCTTATTCGTGGAAGCTTCAGCGATTTTCTTATTGATCTCCTTGGCTGTATGCTTTGTGGGCTTCGCTTTACCACCCATTTCAACTGGACCTTGCGGAAGTATGTGTACTGTTCGGATCTTCTATCTTTATATAGCCGCGCTTCTGCGGCGGTTACAGCAGCAACAAAATATGCAAATGATGTGACTGTATCGTGGATTCCGAAGTGTCTTGCTTGTTGACGGCGTCTAGAAGAACACAGAACGTCTACAACAGTTCGAAGAATTATCGGCGATATCAGGGACAACTTCAAGGTTTCTGCAGAACTCAATGTTTCCGGCGGTAAAACTGGACAGCTGCAGTACGCGCAATATCCACCGTATATACAAAACTCCTGGCAATACGATCTGACCGTCATAAATCAGTAATGGTTTGTACGTTTATATACGCCCCTATGACGCTCACTGTTTATAAACTTTTTAAGGGACGAAATTGTGCCACTGTGACATCCGAGCCAGTTGTGGAGAGCTGACGTGTCGCCGGCGATCGCTGCCCGAATTCTTAGAGCGCCGGCCGCTCTCATCTCAGCTCTCTACCTCTCTAGCCTCTGTAGTGCACAGAGACATAGACAGTAGAGCCTCTGTGTCACAACCATGTCATGCTCTCATCGTCATGTCTTTGTCTACTCTAACTCTTGTTCCCAGAGCTATATGGACTAAAATAGACTTAGGGTTTGTAACATTTCTGGGGTCCATAACTTCTCCGAGCCTCTTCGATCAACTGCAACGTCGACCCTCGCGTGTCCGGCGCAGGCCGCGCAGCGGCCGCGCACGGAGAAACTCTGGGAACAAGAGTATGTCTTTGTCTACCACTATGCACTATCGTATGTTCATCGTCATGGAGACAGAGACCTTGACCCCCCACATTGGGGGGTGCCTCTGCCCTCTTTGTCACCCGCCTCAATATGAGGTTCCAGGTCAGCCTGCTTGCCGTGAGCTGAGACGATAAAACAATTGCTGGAATTGGCACTACGACTAGTTCGTACAATCTAGTGGCATTCCCGTATGTGATCTTCGGTGGTCAGCCTGTGTCACTCATCTCGGGTATATATCGTTTGTATATCCGAGTTTAGTGATCCGTTGTTTCACCGTCGGCGCTGGGTTGATCAAACAGGAGATATATGACAATATATATGCTGTTTTGTAGTGTGAAAATGCAGGTGTGCTGGCTCTTGGAATACTAAAGTCAGATAAAATAATATGATGTCTGGCTAAGTGTTCGGGAGCCTGACACTGTGACACAGGCAGCACTGCAGGTGACATCCAGGCGAGGGGTGAAACTAAGGGTGCACCACTGAACCCTCCCAAGGGGGGGGGAAAGTCAGCATACCCGTGACACCACCTCACCCCGAAGGAGGGAGGTGCACTGCAGGGCCAGCCGGTACACCCGGACAGGCGGCTAGAAGAGATGTTCGAATGTCACTCTAAGAGGCCTTTTTCAACCTAGCTAGAAGCAATTCCATGCATTGGCGCTAGTAAGTTCTCACATCTCAAGCCCGATTCCAATTCTAGGGTTTTGTTGCTTCTCCGCTCACACTGCCGCTGATCTTGGGCAGCCAGACAGGGGAAGAGCGGAATGCCGGCCAATCGGTGTCGTCTTCGTCGTCGAAGGCGGCGCCGTAGCAAGCAGGCTCCTCGAGGTCTTCAGGCAGCGGGTAGGCGGCATCGTCCGTGGTGGGCACCACCAGAGAACCGCTGCCGACCGTGTCGATCGCATCACCCGTAACCGGTGCAGGCAGGGAGAGGCGGGCGGAGAGTGCTGCCGCAGCGGGCTGCTCCTCGGGTGGAGCCGGCGGGTCCACCGCAGGGGGCGGTGCCGTGAGGGCGGCGGCGGATGCATTAAGCGGCGGGCGGGCAGTGGCCGCTCGCGATGTCTCCAAGTGCCTGTTGTTCGCGAACGCCTCGACGCACACGTACGGGCAGGCACCACGGGTGTCGGGGTGGGAATCCGTGACGTGCCACATGCGGAAGCAGACAGTGCAAGGAAAACCCGTACCCACCCACTTGAGGTACATGGAGTTGGGGGAATCGGAGGTC
Source organism: Cymbomonas tetramitiformis (assembly GCA_001247695.2). NCBI lineage: Eukaryota > Viridiplantae > Chlorophyta > Pyramimonadophyceae > Pyramimonadales > Pyramimonadaceae > Cymbomonas > Cymbomonas tetramitiformis. Next base: position 11,772 of record LGRX02001830.1, on the reverse strand, counting down.
CATTTCCCCTCCAAGGGCGCGGCCGACTGCTTCTGCATGCGAAGTGCCATGGCAACAGGGGACCGCGGAGATGGGTTGGGCCTCGGGGTTGCCTGCTTAGGGCGGTACCCAGAGCCCTCGGGTGGGATGTCGGGATCGGCAGAGGGCGAGAGTGTGGCAAGGGGGCTCTCGTCCCGAAAGGCGAGGCGGATGCGTAGAGCAAGGCGGGCAAAAGTGAAGACCGCACCCGCACGCAACTCGCGCAACACCACCAGGTACAGAGGGGTGACGTACGGTGACTTCTTGGCGGACTCGGACAGAATGTGCCAGAGGTCCATGACGCGGTCGGGGTCGCTGTACGCCGGCTTGAGCTTCTGGTGGCGGTCTCCAAGCCGTCGAATAAGTGCAAGTTGTGGGGCGGGGTCCTCGATCTCGGTGAGGACAACCGCCCTCATCTGAGTCCAGAAGCGCATGCCGTCCGCGTCGGGTACACCCTCCACCTCGTACCGTAAGCGCTGAAGAGCATAGCGGCCGTCAGCAGGGTGGTGGCGGGCACACTCGTGGTAGACGCTCAGTGCGTTGCCACGAAGCGGGTGCGGAAGGATGCTGAAGAGGATCTCGTTGATGGTGACGTGGTAGAATTCATGGTCGTGCTCGAGGTCCAGGAGCTTGGCCGCCTCGCTGTAGGAGACGGGGTACAGCACGTGGGCCAATCCCGAGAGGAGGGCGTTGAAGTCCACGTCGGCAGTCGTGGTGTCCAAAGTGTAACCAGTGGGCATCTTGAGGCCAGTAGACTTCAGGAACGAGAGTAGGTCACTCCCATACTGAAAAGCGTAGGCGAGCTGCTCGATGTACTCATCCTCGCGTCCCTCCTCCACAGGCGTGGTGGTCAAAACGTCGGGATCGTTGAAGTAGTCGAAAGCCGTAGGGGCGTTGACCGTAGATGTCGGTTTTGAGCGCAATGAAGAAGTCCCAACAATTCTGCGTGGTCTACGAGACGAGGCAGGGGTAGACTGGGAATCGGAAGGTGAATGTGACGGCGTTCCGCCCTGATGTGTGCGGGCAGCGCGCAGAGCGGATGCGAGTCCCTCACGTCGAGTCGAAGCCATTGTTGGAATAAAATATTGCGGGTCCAGTTGTAAATTGAAGCACACGAGGTGTGCAATAAAAACACTGAAGATGTCGTAAAAAAGGTGTTAAGATGTCGAGATGTCGGTTGCCGTGCCGCGACGTGCTGCGAGTGGTGCGGTGCGGCTGATGTCGGTTGCTGCCAAAAGATGTCGATAGAGTCGCGAGAAAGCGAAGCGGACCAGAGAGATCAACAAGCCAACACAAAGGTGCGTGGGCCGGTAACCTGATCAAACAGGAGATATATGACAATATATATGCTGTTTTGTACTGTGAAAATGCAGGTGTGCTGGCTCTTGGAATACTAAAGTCAGATAAAATAATATGATGTCTGGCTAAGTGTTCGGGAGCCTGACACTGTGACACAGGCAGCACTGCAGGTGACATCCAGGCGAGGGGTGAAACTAAGGGTGCACCACTGAACCCTCCCAAGGGGGGGGGAAAGTCGGCATACCCGTGACGGGTCCCCACTGCCTGAGCTGCTGTCCCCACTCACGTTCGCGTGAACTGAATTTTAGCGTAAAAATTTATTCTATTTCCGCCCTATCCTTCGGTTGGGCGTCTCCACGCCTTGTGGGACGCTTTAGAGATTATTCTACAGATTTTCTGGGAACGGGCTGCTTTCGGCTTTGGGAGATTACGACGGGGTGGACTCCTACTGTTAGGGATCGCTCAGTAAGCGATATGATAGCACGGCTGTTATTGAACGATAACAACTCGCGCAGCGTAAGTGTGGGTGATGAGTGCAGTCGCTTCTCCCGAAGTTACTGCTGAAGCTCAACGCTTCCTTGTCACAACTATGAACACGCCTAGAAGGGGTCCCTCGGGCACCCCTGAAAGGCCTGTCACATCCCCCATATTTAGTCACGCTACCGCAGCCCATGTCAGACCCCACCGCATTTGCCCCCATCGCGCCCGTCTCAGCCGACAGCAAACGCCCCAACCATGACCCCCTTTTTCAGTAATTGTCATTCCCCCCTTCAGTCACGGTCCTACCCCAGTTCATTGTCCGCTCGAGCGCCCGGAGCATATCACGTTCACCCTCCAGCTCAGATCTCCCTCCCAGTTTGAATCATGCACAACGCCTCGCCAGGCGCTACATCGACGTCGCCGCGACCAGCCCGTGCCGATCCGAGAGCACCGCAGAGCGTCAAGCACGACATCGCGCGAAGTGACATCACGACACGACCACACATGACGTCTCGGCAATGCATGACAGGCAGGGCAAACGCAAGCGCGCGTTGACACCAAACGCCGCTGTCACTGGGAACCAATGGTCACAGGGCATCCGAAACGACAATGGCATTCACGGACTTTCACTATGCTCGCTTGAGTATTTAGCTAGCTCTGCTTTCGAAAAGGTAGATCCGAACCTTTCAAAACCATTCCGCGGTATAGTGATATTTGCCTCTTGTGGCCTAGTGTTAAATGTGATATTTGCATACATATACTTTGGATCCACATGAGAGCTTTGTCACTAGCAGTTTGTAAGAGTCTGGTTCGGATCCCCAGAGTGCCGTCACGCCACTCTGACGTATGTGCGAAGTCGTGACGTTGTGCTTGTTTTATCTGTGAATTGCCCCCTGTGTTGCTCGTTTGCCTTTCCGCTTTTCATGCTTCCATCTGAGCCTGAATTTACAGTCTGCATGTGCAAGTTAGGCCCGCGCCCGTTTTGCGAATTCACGAGCCGGCGCGGCAGAAGCGCGTTGCCGCCTGGCATGTTTTACGTGGCATAGCAGTAGAAACGCATGTCACCGTTCCGCAGCGCTGGAGATCCTCAGCTGTCCGAAAACAGTCGCGAATTCACAACACGCTCGCGAATTCCCGCAGAGGGGCATTTTTCCCGTTGAGCGCCTAGCGGCGAGATAGCCCGAAGCTGCGTTTGTCATAAATTCACACCCGCGACGGCGAGCCGTCACAGGCACTCTCAGCGGTATTCACGTGTGTGCACGATGCGCTCGGCCTTTTTGTGCCATATTTCGTACCAATTGCTTTGCGAATTCGAACCGCGCAGGGCTTGCTTGCCGAACATGCTCAAACCGGCGTATGTGACCGGCGTTTGGGAATGCACAACCGTAGCCGCGCCAACTCGAGCCGTGACACCTGACTTTTGCTGTTTGACGAGGTTGTAGCCGCACCCATGTTTTTCCCACAGTTTGTATGATGTTAACTTTTGTGAATTCGACCTGCGCAGGCTGTGGCAACGTTGAATTCCCCGAACGGACCTGTGTGACAGGTTGTGGGAATTCACGGCTTACGGCGCGTCAGCGCGAGTCCAAACACCCGACTGCAACCTTTTGGCAGCATTGCAGCCGAATGTCTTTCCTTCAGTTTTCATTGTGTTTGTATTTGTGAATCCGACCCTTGTGGGCGTGGGCAACGGTGAATTCCCCGACGGGCCTGTATGACAGGTTGTGGGAATTCATGGTTGGCGACGCGCCAGCTCGGGTCTGGACACCTGACCCATGCCTTTTTGCCATGCGTGTGCTCGAAGCACGCCTTTGCCCGTAGTTTCTTTCATAATTGTCGACGGGAACTTGTGCTTGGTTGCTCGAAGGGCACCAACTTGGCCTTGTGGCAGGTTGGGGGCATTCACCACAGGAGCCGCTCGTGCTGCGACCTGGGCGCACGGCACGAGAGCCGCAGTGAATGCCCAATTGCAAAGTGTTGTTTTGTTCTGCTGGAACGGTATCACCTAACAGGGTGCCGAACCTCTTCGTTGGTTTTGAAAGAATCCTCGGATCTCCTTTGTTTTCACTTATGTGGGAACTCCTATGTGATGGCACCAGGCTCGCGCGAGGAGTGACACGGCAGTCAGACGCTCAGTGCACGTCAGGCCAGCTTGTGCATGCCTGACATGATTTTTCAAACTTTGTAGCAAATTGGGTCAGCAACTTTTGTTAAGTGTGCTTCTGTCGTGACTCTTCAGCACGGGTGCAGTGCTTCGCAGCCATGGCGCCTGAGTCGCCAGCTTTGCGCAGCTCTGCGACCTTTCAAGCGCCAGACCAACTGCGACACCTGCTTTCGGCCCTTCCAGCCATGCCTCCGGGCCAAAGCGGCTGTGCTCCTTTCCTTGCTTTTTCGGGTTGAGGGAGGCTCTGTAAAGCTTGGTGTGCAGGTCCGCGAAAACAACTTCACTGGTGGGTAGCAGCCCACAACAGACGCACGTCCCCCTCAAGCTCGCAGCCCACCGGCAGCAGCGACCTGCCGGCTCCACAAGCGCGCTCTTCCCTACTCACTCTTATACCCCCTGTCTCAATTTCCCCGACTCCTGACTCCTGACTCCTGCCCTCACATGAAAGGCCTGACAAAGGCGCGTTCGCCCTGAAATGCGGGTTCCGCCCTGAAAGGCGCGTTCGCCCTGAAATGCGCGTTCCGCCCTGAAAGGCGCGTTTGCCTGAAATGCGCATATCGATGAAACGCGTGTATCACCTGAAATGCTCGTTTCGCTGCAAAGTTCGCGCCTCGCCTAAACGCTCGATTCGCCTGAATGGCGCGCATCGCCTGAAAGGCACGCACCGTCTGAAAGGCGCGTTTCGCTCGGATGGCGCGCATCACCAGGATGGCGCGTGTCGCCTGAAAGGCATGTTCGCCCGAAAGGCGCACTTCGCACGAAATTGGCGCGTCGCCTGAAATGCCCGATTCGCTGCAATGCGCCTGTCGCCTGAAACACGTGTATCGCCTGAAACGCTCGATTTGCTGCAATGCGCCGGTTGCCTGAAACACGTGTATCGCCCGAGACGCGCGCACCGCTTGTTCCGCCCCATGTCACCTGAAGTTCACGCCTCCCCTGAAATGCTCGTTTCGCTGCAAAGTTCGCGCCTCGCCTGAAACGCTCGTATCGCCTGAGTGGCGCGCATCGCCTGAAAGGCGCACACCGTCTGAAAGGCGCGTTTCGCTCGGATGGCGCGCATCACCAGGATTGCGCGTGTCGCCTGAAAGGCATGTTCGCCTCAAAGGAGCGCTTCGCGCGAAATGTGCGCATCGCCTGAAATGCTCGATTCGCTGCAATGCGCCTGGCGCCTGAAACACGTGTATCGCCCAAAACGCTCGACTCGCCTGAACGACGCACACCGGCTGAAAGGCGCGTTTCGCCCAGACGGCGCACATCATCAAAATGGCGCGCATCACCAGGACGGCGCGTGTCGCCTGAAAGGCGTGATCGCCCGAAAGGCGCACTTCGCACGAAGTTGGCGCGTCGCCTGAAATGCTCGCTTCGCTGCAATGCGCCTGGCGCCTGAAACACGTGTATCACCCGAAACGCTCGACTCGCCTGAATGGCGCGCACCGCTCGAACGACGCACGCCGGCTGAAAGGCGCGTTTCGCTCGGATGGCGCGCATCACCAGGATGGCGCGTGTCGCCTGAAAGGCATGCTCGCCCGAAAGGAGCGCTTCGCGCGAAATGTGCGCATCGCCTGAAATGCTCGTTTCGCTGCAATGCGCCTGGCGCCTGAAACACGTGTATCGCCCGAAACGCTCGACTCGCCTGAACGACGCACACCGGCTGAAAGGCGCGTTTCGCCCAGACGGCGCACATCACCAGAATGGCGCGCATCACCAGGATGGCGCGTGTCGCCTGAAAGACATGTTCGCCTGAAAGGAGCTCTTCGCGCGAAATGTGCGCATCGCCTGAAATGCTCGATTCGCTGCAATGCGCCTGGCGCCTGAAACACGTGCATCGCCCGAAACGCTCGACTCGCCTGAATGGCGCGCACCGCCTGAACGACGCACACCGGCTGAAAGGCGCGTTTCGCCCAGACGGCGCACATCACCAGAATGGCGCGCATCACCAGGATGGCGCGTGTCGCCTGAAAGGCGTGTTCGCCCGAAAGGCGCACTTCGCGCAAAATGTGCGCATCGCCTGAAATGCTCGATTTGCTGCAATGCGCCTGTTGCCTAAAACACGTGTATCACCCGAGACGCGCGCACCGCTTGTTCCGCCCCGTATCACCTGTATTTCACACCTCGCCTGAAGCGCTCGTTTCGCTGCAATGCGCATCTGCCCGAAAAACCTGTGTCGCCAGCAATGCGCGTTCCGCCCTGCGCCCAAAAAGGCGCGTTCGCCCGAAAGGACGCGTTCGCCTGAAATGCGCGCATCGCCTGAAACGCGCGTTTCAACTCAGACGCTTGATTCGCCTGGAGCGCACACACCACCCTGCGACGCGCGGCAGCAGAGAGGTCACACGCGTCTTGCTTCACAACCCGTCCACCCTGAATTCAACCTTTTCCCCTCCCATGCCAGCCGCGTGCAGTGGCCAGCAGCGCGTACCACGTCCAGTGGAGCGCAACCACTCCTGAAAATTTCAGGCTTCGACCGCGTGCAGTGGTCAGATCGCGTGCAGTGGTCAGAACAGCCTTCCTCCTCCCATGCCAGCCTCGTGCAGTGGCCAGCAGCGCGTACCACGTCCAGTGGAGCGCAACCACTCCTGAAAATTTCAGGCTTCGACCGCATGCAGTGGTCAGATCGCGTGCAGTGGTCAGAACAGCCTCTCCCCTCCCATTCCGGCCGCGTGCAGTGGCCTGCAGCGCGTACCACGTCCAGTGGAGCGCAGCCACTCCTGAAAATTTCAGGCTTCGACCGCGTGCAGTGGTCAGATCGCGTGCGGTGGTCAGAACAGCCTTCCCCCTCCCATGCCAGCCGCGTGCAGTGGCCAGCAGCGCGTACCACGTCCAGTGGAGCGCAACCACTCCTGAAAATTTCAGGCTTCGACCGCGTGCAGTGGTCAGATCGCGTGCAGTGGTCAGAACAGCCTTCCCTCTCCCATGCCAGCCGCGTGCAGTGGCCAGCAGCGCGTACCACGTCCAGTGGAGCGCAACCACTCCTGAAATTTTCAGGCTTCGACCGCGTGCAGTGGTCAGATCACGTGCAGTGGTCAGCAACAGCGTGCCACGTCCAGTGGAACGCAACCACTCCTGAACATTTCAGGATTTTGATTGGCGACGGCAGTCAACCCAGGCAACCACACAACTGTGGAACTGCTGTTCCACACGTCCCCTGCTTAAGGGGTGAGGTCTGCGTGTGCAGGCGTCAAACCACCAACCAGCTGCCACCTCACCAACACCATCATCCGACGCAGCCGCAGCCACCTCACCAACACCAACAACAGACGCCGCACCGCAGACCGACATCGTCATCACCCACGCCGCGCCGCAGACGCCGCGCCGCAGACCGACATCGTCATCACCCACGACGCGCCGCAGACGCCGCGCCGCAGACCGACATCGTCATCACCCACGCCGCGCCGCAGACGCCGCGCCGCAGACCGACATCGTCATCACCCACGCCGCGCCGCAGACGCCGCGCCGCAGCCCGACATCGTCATCACCCACGCCGCGCCGCAGACGCCGCGCCGCAGACCGACATCGTCATCACCCACGCCGCGCCGCAGACGCCGCGCCGCAGACCGACATCGTCATCACCCACGCCGCGCCGCAGACGCCGCGCCGCAGACCGACATCGTCATCACCCACGCCGCGCCGCAGACGCCGCGCCGCAGACCGACATCGTCATCACCCACGCCGCGCCGCAGACGCCGCGCCGCAGACCGACATCGTCATCACCCACGCCGCGCCGCAGACGCCGCGCCGCAGACCGCCATCGTCATCACCCACGCCGCGCCGCAGACGCCGCGCCGCAGACCGACATCGTCATCACCCACGCCGCGCCGCAGACGCCGCGCCGCAGACCGACATCGTCATCACCCACACAGCCGTCAGATCACCCCGTACCCAACAATACAACAGATTCCCTTCACCACCATGCCTCCACAACTCTCCCAACAGCCACCACCCCCCAAGAACAAAAAAAAAAAAAATGTCAGTCTCACTTCTTCCTCTCAGATTCCTCAAGACTGGGGGGGGGAAATGTTGACACAATCGCCCACCCAACCCCTTCCATCAATCTACATTCCCATTTCACCACGCCTCCCGCACTCAAAACAATGCCGACGTCATCTCCCACTTCCCGCAACCAGGAGATTGTCCCACGCAGCCGTCAGATCACCCCGTACCCAACAAATCAATACCACAGCTCTCCATGTGCCAGGGAACAATAGCCCGGCCAAGCCATTCGATTGGCATATTGTATTTATGCATACTGGGGCAGTGAGATGGCAATGGGCTCGGAAGGGGACTCCCGAGCCATTGACTTCGTACTATGGGGAGCGAAAGCCTGGACTTGATTATAGCTGGCAGCATATTATCGTACACCCTTCTGGTGCGCTACGCCGCTGGGAGCGTAATAGGGGCGGCGGCTGGTTTCTAGAAGACGCCACTCAGTTGAAGGCGCCGGTAGCGCCATTCTCATTACCGATCAGCCGCGTTGGGATCGCGTACTGGAATCCGACGATTGTGATTGACGATGACGAATATCGTGGAATTCCCTACAAGGGGCGTAAGCCTATACACTCAGCGCCTACGAACAGTGAAGATTCGGGTACAGGCGCTGTGTCCTGGAGTAAGGAGAAGTTACCAGATTCTGATGACAATGATGACGCAGGTGTCACTAACAGTAAGGAGAAGCTACCAGATTCGGATGACAAAGATGACGCGGGTGTCATATATGACATGGACACTGCCAGTCCGAAATGGGAGCCAACTTCGCCTGAATATGATGACACCGAGGATGACGTCAGCGAGTTCGATGACTTGGTAGCTGACGATGCTGAAGAACAAGCTGAAGCTCGAAGGTTGAAGAGACTGGGACTGCAATTGATCATGGATGAGAAGGGTGAACTTCACTGGGTACCAAAGGGCACCTCCCCGACCTCACCTGTTCAGCCCGATGATCAGCCTATTACCGAGCAGAAGTCTGAGGCCATATCTGAGGATGCCCCAGCCTCTGTGGTGGAAACTGTTCATGTACCACCAAAGAAACCATATGGGTCGGATACTGGATTGACTTCAATGGTTGAGAATGAGGCTGGGGTGTCTGAAGAGACGAAGAGGCAATCTAAGAAATATCCGAGATGTTGGACACATGATTATATCACTCATTTGAAATGCACCATGAGCAGTGACAGTGATGAAGAAGAAGTGCTGGACGTGGCTCCTCGTAGGAAGAAGGCAAAGATCAGCAAGGGACAATGAAATCAACTGTCTTGATTAGGATTGTCCAAATGCAGATTCTCTGATTAGGATTTGTATAGGTGGCAGATGATGATATGCCAGCCGACATGGGACAGATCGATTAGAGATATGAATTGCGCGCCTTGAAAGTATAAGACATGAATATTGCCCATTTGGAGGCTGTTCTAACTTGAAGTAACTATTTGGAGGAGCTGTTGCTCAACCTGTTAATTTACTGGTCAATCTTTCCTGCCATAAAGATATTGCAATTGCTTGAATTGTAGCCTTGTTCAACTGTTTATCTAGAACATTGCAATTTTGTACACTGCAAAATTGCCGACTACGGACCTGTGCCCCAAGATTGAAGCAGATTTACCTCTGACTGACCCTTGAGCTCCGGCTCGGATACAGTCACGTGCTCAAGAAGTCTTCACTTGGAAGTGGTATTGCTCTGCGCCCTTTTTGCCCCCTGACTTTCACCCTGCATGCAAACAGGCGATTTTCCAAAACTGTTATGCTGCAAAATGGTCAGAAAGTGGGAAAAGAAGCCGCCAGCAACTCAAATCTACCGGGATTAACAGCCAGATTGACCCGAACGGAGAGTGAAAAGTGGACCAGTGGTCAGATTGAGAAAAGAGGACCTCGGAGACAGTTTTAACGTAGGACACAAAAATTCCAGACGTTTCTTGATAGTTTTTTGTCGTTTGGAACCTGGCCCCGAGACCTGGGTCCTCATAGATCGCTACATTTTAAATTGGGATGGCCAACCGGCACGGCAGAGCAAAATTAGACAAATTTGAGCCCATCAGACTACATAGAAGGAAACGGGAGCCCAGAAGGATAGTTTTCTATTTTTTTATATTCTTTGAAGGAAAAAAATAGTCTCCAATACTGGGACCTGGCCAATTAGTCTGGATTGCTCCGGGATGGCCGCCAAGAAATTAGCCAAACTGCCGATCAACACTCCATTTTTGAAATTTGGCCACCAAAAACTGCATTTCACTCTGGAAAGCATATTTCTTTGTTCACCACGACTTCCACTGCTACGAGGAAATATTTTTCTGAGTGTTCTGGGGGAATTTGCCAAATTGGACAGATTTGACTTCCCCAACGGTCAGATTTACACTTTGCCACTCTTAATTTCAACATGATGCAAAACGCCAACACGGGACGCTCACCTCCAACGTCGCCTACATCGACTCCCAGGCGTACAAGGGGACGACAGGCCAGCCAGCGCAGCACGAGAGGTGCTGCAGCCACTGGAACCACTGGCAAGGGGGCGAAGGGCACCTACAAGGCGCCCTCTCCGGGTCAGCCGCCACAGGCTGCGACAGCAGCAGGTGCGCCAAGCTTCCAGATACCCAAGAAGAAGTCGACCCTGTCAGCTGATGCTCCTGAGTTTAACAGCGTGACTCCTCTGGCTCTGGACTCTGGAACCGCTTGTGTGACACCTTCCCTGGAGGAGGCTGTAACGGTACCTAAACCGCGCCCTAATCCGCCCCTGCGTCATGCAAGAGCGGCGTCACCAAGGGTGCTGACTGTTGACACCCCTGGTGCAGGGCGAAACATGAGGGCGACTCCCCAGCGGTATGTCAACTTGACCTCTCCTTCCCCTGGCATCCTGCGATTGCCAGGAAGCCGCGACCTGAGCCCTCCAGCTCCGCGCCAGCGAAGCCCGCCTCGGACTCGAGACCGGACCCCGCCACCGCCGCGCTGCAGGAGCCCACCACGGACGCGCGACATGAGTCCTCCAGCTCCAAGACCGCGAAGTCCTTTGAACCCCTACAGGACTCCACACACTTGGTCTGGAGCTACGGTGATGACCTCCCCGCACGGCCAGCTGCCCACGCCATTCAGCGAGAACGCGCTTCAGGCTGAGTCCGCGGGAGCAGCCTCTGTGGGACAACCTCTACCGGCTGACCGACCACCTCGCGACCCGATCGCCGTGCGCGAAATGACCGAGGTCAAAATTGCAGCATGTGAGCAGGACATGCAGAATGAGGCGAATGAGCAGAAACCAGGACTTCGTCAATTTCCTTCCCGCTCTGATGTGGCCAACTGGCGAAAGCGCCAGCAGCCGGGTGAGAATCTCGCCTGGACTCCGCGCCCTAACCAAGGGGGTGTGGGGGCAGCGGGGAGGTCAGAGGACACGCACCAAAGCATTGCTGGCGAACTCATGGCACACTCAATGCATCCAACTCCCTCCTCAACAAGCAACGGGGAGGTGGGGGCAGTGGGGAGGACAGGTGGCTCCGGCTTGACAGGTGGCCCACGCCACATAAGCATAGCATGTTCTGGGCATTCGCTGACCTCACCGATTACCGATACCGTTACGGAACCTAAGGTGATCGGTGACTCTATGGCAAGGTTATCGGTGACTTTCGAGTCCGAGATAGACAACGAGGCAACTTCACTGACGCCCTCACTGACTCAGGCGACTACGGAGGCAGCTACGGTTACGGATATGCTCGAGTCCCTGTTGAACTGCGAGTCCAGACCTTTGACTACCTCGCTGACCTCAACAACTACGGATATGCCCGAGTCCCTGTTGAACCGCGAGTCCAGACCTTTGACTACCTCGCTGACCTCAACAACTA